>PVIY010006686.1:36715-86250 GCA_004026745.1 Myrmecophaga tridactyla | reverse complement strand
CTGAATCTCAGCTCATTCCAGGTTCTCTGTCCCATGTTGCCAGGAAGGTACACATCCCTGGGAGTCATGTCCCACGCAGAGAGGGGAAGGGTGGTGAGACTGCTCATCATGTTGGCTGGAGAGAGAGGCCACATCTGAGTAACAAAAGAGGCCCTCCTGGGGGTGACTCTTAGGCCTAAATTTTAAGTAGATCAAGGTTTTCTTTTTCCCAAATAACCTAGCATTAGATCCCTTCTTGGGTTCCCTTTTGGACCTAGTCATTTAGTCCATTTTAACCTCCCTTCATCTGAGCATCATTTCCTGTATCATTATGGTGATTTTTCTCTAAGGTCAGGATCCTAGCATTTATTCCTCTATCTATCCATCCATTCATCCATCCATCCATCCATCCACCCATCCATCTACTCATCCATCCACCCATCCATCTACTCATCCATCCATCCATCCATCCATCTATTCAGTCCTCTAGTCATTGACCCACCTTGTTGATCTACCTATTATTAATTTAAATAACCCAAGTAAATGCTATGAATCATTTACTGAGCCATTACTGTAGGGACTTTTCACGTAGGTGGAGTTACAATGACAAGACCCTGTCCTGAGGAGCTTATAATCATACAGTCTATTGAGAAAGACTGCAGAAGAAATGAGCAGTTGCACTTATCACACATTGTAGTAATGAGTGTTATTGCTTTTAGAAGTACTGAGAAAGCTCTTGCAAATGGTCTTTATCTTTCTTTTCCATCTTTGGGGATCAAGCATATCCCTTCCCATGCTGACTCCAGGCCACCCCCATTAGGCCCTACAATGTCTGGGCTGAAGTTCAATTTGGAAATCGATGTGGAAAATGTTGTGCCCTTTGCTAATGAACCAGGTCACTTTGGAAACAAAAGCAAAATATCAGCGATACTGACAGAAAATATGTAGTCTTCCCACTTGAGGCAGCTTTTCTTCCTTTCCTTTTAAAAATGAATTCAATAGATGGACTACTTGGAGCACTGAAAAGTGTTAATATCCAAAATATCTGGGTCCCTTTATGGTTAACTCAAAATATTTCTTCTGAATTAAAAATTTACACTCTGTGCATCAGTGAGTGTGCCATAGTGCTTATAGTTTAAGATGCCCTGAGGAACAATTGTTTTGCTATGCCCCTTGACTCTGAACATGTTGATGAAGCAAATTGCTTTGTAGTTCTTTTCTAATGTTCTGGACCCAGTAGGACATTCATATTCTCATCAGTTCTTAATTTGGAACACCTGCTGCTTTAGTGAACCCACTGAAGACTTCCCAGAATACCCTTGGCTTAGACCTGCTTTACTTTCCTCAAGGCAATGTTTTGCCCTTCACCTTATTGCTTTAAAACTGTGCCACTTGGGAAAGGGTGAAAATTCAACTTCCCCAAGTTGAATTCTTGATATTCTCACAAGCAGTGTGGACAACCAAAGCTATAGGCTGAGCTCCCAATCTTGGGGTTTGTTCATATGAAACTTAACCCCACAAAGGATAGGTCCAGCCTACTTAAAATTAGGCCCAAGAGTCACCCTCAAGAGAACCTCTTTTGTTGCTCAGATGTTGCCTCTCTCTCTCTCTCTCTCTCCAGCCAACACAACAAGCAAACTCACAGCCCTCCCCCTGTCTATGTGGGACATGACTCCCAGGGGTGAGGACCTTCCTGGTAACATGGGACAGAAATCCCAGAGTGAGCTGAGACTCAGCATCAAGGGATTGAGAAAACCTTCTTGACCAAAAGGGCGGAGAGCGAATTGAGACAAAATAAAGAATCAAGAGGTTATCCTGGAGGTTATTCTTATGCATTAAATAGATATCACCTTGTTAGTCAAGATGTAATGGAGAGGCTGGAGGGAGCTGCCTGAAAATGTAGAGCTGTGTTCCAGTAGCCATGTTTCTTGAAGATGGTTGTATAACGATATAGCTTTCACAATGTGACTGTGTGATTGTGAAAACCTTGTGTCTGATGCTCCTTTTACCTAGCTTATCAACAGATGCGTAGAACATATGGAATAAAAATAAATAATAGGGGGAAAAATGTTAAAATTAAATGAATTTTTTTCTGTTGTCTTTTTATTCTTTTTCTGAATTGATGCAAATGTTCTAAGAAATTATCATGATGATGAATATGCAACTATGTGATGATATTGTGAATTACTGATTATATATGTAGAACAGAATGATCAAAAGTTAAGAATGTTTGCGTTCGTTTGTTGTTATATTTTTAAAAAAAATTAATTAAAAAAAAACTGTGCCACTAAATTAAAAGTCTTTTCATTCTGGGAACCTTAATTTACCCAATTCTTTCCCTTTGCAAGACATCTTGATATTTGTAACAAATGTTCTAAGTGTCTTGGTCCATTGTTGGACTGACCTAATGATGGCTCAAATACCCACCTTGAAATGAAATGAAAAATTCATCTTGAATAAGAGAACTAGTAACATCAGCACTTGCTATGTACTTGGACATGATGCGAAGCTCTTTCACTTAGGTTAAATCTTTTTCAAAATAACTGTATAAGGTGGGTAAGACAATACCTAGCACAGAGTATATGCTCAAAAATATTTGTTGAGGAATGAAGAAAGGACACCCCCATTTTACAGAGTAGAAAACTGCAGATGAAAGAGGTCATGTCATTTGCTCAAGACTACTCAGTGGCCAAGGCAGACTTGCCTCTACGTTGTTGTTGCCCTCCAAATCACCTGTCTTCACAGCAGGCATTTTAGACTCAAGAAGGCTTACATCACTACATCTTTGATTCCATGAGGATTTTCCAAGTCATTGTCATCAGATACTCATTAAGACCCTTCAATGAATCTGATCTGCAAATGTGAAAACATCAAGCAAGGCTCTATCTTTGTGTCTATGTTGGATAAAAGTCTCCTGTATCTCATTGGTCTTGGGTGGCAAATCATCCAAAGAAGCATAGAGAAATTATCAGGAAAATTAACAGGGCAGAATTAATTTTAATAAATATAATTTAGGTAAGAGCTCACAATGTAGGTATCTTCCTGACACAGTCTTTGCCACATCACCCTAAGACTCAGTATCATCCTGTCTACCCCCTTGAATTCAAATGCCTTTCCAGGCTGTAGATCCCACTCTGCAGCCCAGCTCCATTCTCCTACTCCCCAGCTCTCACCTCTGGGTCCAGATCCTTCCATTCCCATACATGGAGCTTACTCCAGTCTTGTTGACAAACTGTCCCAGAACCCCAAAAGACTGCTGTGTCTCCCCAATTGATTAAAATCAAGGCTGCTCTGTTTGATGTTGTATGTGCATGCAGACTTGCTTCAGCCATAGTGGTGTCTCCTGTCCCTGAATTCTTATTACATCTGTAAGCATAACCACAGGGTTTATGGCTTAGTCCTTAGGCTTGTTTCTCCAATGAGATTGGACGTTATTGCCCCATCTTATCATGCTCCTAAATATATCCTACTCGTTCCCCAGGCAAACCTGGAAGGCATGGGTAAAGCCCTACTAAAAACTTTTGCTAAGACTCTCCTGCTCCCTACTAGACACCAAATAAAAGAGGCACCTGATACGCTCTTAGTTCTGAATTTCTTCTACAAAAAAAGAGTTTTGCTGCTAATGACTATTTACACCATTTCCTCTTTCTCCATAAATTGGACTTTAGACTATGATCCTCAAACTGAACATGTCCAAAGACCTGTTCCTTCTATATTCTTCTTTTAATGGCACTGTTTCCACCTAGTTGCCTAGTCTAATCATTTAATTTTTCACTTGAGCAGCAGAGCTCATTCTCTCTCCCTCTCCCAAATCCTTGCTATTTTGTCTCCCTAAATACTTCTCCTATGATCTACTCCTTTTCATTTCCATTACTCCTGCTTTGGTTCAGATCCCCATGATTATTCTCTTAGACTGCTCCAATACGTTCTTACCTGGTTTCTCTCCTTCTGTCTTCCTTTCCTCTAGCCCATTTGCCACATGGTTGTGTCCTTTCTGGCTTAAAAACTTTCAATGACTTCTTATAAAACTAAGCCCAAGATTTTTATCTGGGAAATAAAAAGGCCTTGCTTCACAGACATCATCTGTTCAGTCTTTTCTTCTGCTATTCCTTGCCTCTCACTTGACATTCTAATAATACAGATGCCTTTCCTACTCTAACTCCTTCCAAATACATCTAAAATATAGCTCTCCCTGAAATTCCTTGAATAACCATGACTCACTCTTTATATTTCAGTTTAGGTGGTATATCTTAAACTTCCAGGATGCACTAAATGCTCCTTTGTAAACCCACAGCAACTGTGCCTACCTGTCTTCTCACTTAACTACACTATAATCTGTTTGTGTCTATATTTCTCACTAGACTGCATGTCCTTAAGAAAACAGACCAGACCCTCATCCTTTTTGCATCCACACCTAGCACAAAGCCCAACACGGTAGGTTGCTTGATTCACTTGTACTGCACCCAACTGACCTGAAGTTCCAACCAGTAACATCATTCTATCCCATCATCCTTATGTCCAACACTATTGATTGTCTTGGATTTCCGTCAACTCTTCACTTTTCTCCTTGCTGTTTGCCCTTACTTCTCCAGAGTATACTTGAGTCCTTCTTAGCCAAGAGCCAGCTTCTCCCTCTGGTTCTTTTGTTTCAGGGTTCTGCAGGTAATCACACTTTCCAGTTTATGCTTTTGTCTCAGAAGTGGCTTCTTCCTGGCTTAGCACCACCACAGGAGAAGGAATTAGAGAGAGAAGGGTCAATCAGACATTATGGCCATTCAATACTTTTTGTTCTGAATCTAAGTTCTCTAAGCCACCTTTTCATTGTAGTTGGGCCTACCATATTGTAAAGGAATTGACCCATGGATATGAACATCTTTGATCCTTCAGAAGTTGCATTTCTCATTATAACTACATGAGTTTTTATAGTGGCTTATTAATTAGCTTCTTGAAGATTTGGTTTTTATACACAATTACATTCCTGTTTTATTGGATTCTTTTTGTTGCAAGAAACAAAACTCAATCAAAGTAGCCTGTGTTTGGAAGGGCAGAAGCTCCCTCATGTGGAGCTATAAGGGGGTCATAGTTCAAGGGAATTCATGAATAGGACACATGATGAAGCTGAACTTTATGGGAACTAGACCTTGAAAGATGTCAAAAACTGGACCAGTTCAATGGATTGCAACTCATGCCTCTCCCTCTTTCTTGGGAATTTGGTCTTTCTCTCTCTACTGTCCCTTTTTCTCTATACTCTGTTTATTTTTTCTCTTCTTTTTATCTCCTACAGTTTCATGGGCCTGTTTTTTTCTTAAGCAAATTTGGCTTACACAACCCATCATGGCCTCTCCAGCTTCTGTCTGCATCAAATTCATCCTCTATATTTTGAGGCTCTATTTTCTTAGAGAGAGAGTGTTGGTTACAGGTTATTTTATTTATTTATTTATACGTATTTTTTTCTGGCATGGGCAGACTTCGGGAATTGAACCCGGGTCTCTGGCATGGCAGGTGAGACAGGTTATCTTTTTAAACTAGGGACTAAATATATCTTCTTCTTCTTTTTTTTTTTATGGGCAGGCACTGGGAATCGAACCCAGGTCTCCAGCATGGCAGGCGAGGACTCTGCCTGCTGAGCCACTGTGGCCCACCCTAAATATATCTTTAATCGGTCAACTTTGTTCTATTGCCATGACTACTATTTTGGTCAACTCACTGTCATCTCTCACCTGAATAACTACAATGCCTTCTAATGGTTTTTGCTATCACCCTCTTCTTCCACTGGCAATCCATTTTCTGTACCCTTCCGAGACTTCCCATTGCTTTGTGACAAAGTACAGATTCTTTAACATTCTCACACACTCTTCATGATCTAGCCTTATGACCTAGTCCCTACAAACACCTCCAGCCTTATTTTTCACTTCTCAACCTTGTACTCTGCTTCCTATCATATTGCAATTATTTCAGTTGCTTGAAATATAATATACTCTCACTCACCTTCAGTTATATGCTGTTCCATCCCTCTGGAAACTCCTCCCCTTTCTCTACAACTGGCCAACTTGTTCTTCATCTTCAGTTCTCAGCTTAAACTTCACTTTCTGTAGGAAATCTTCCTTGACAAGATTACTTGTCCTTGCTACCATATGCTCCCATAGCACTGCACTTTCCTATCACAATGTAAGGTTTTGCTTGTTTCATATCAGTCTTTCTAGGTTGAGTGTAAGCTTCATGATGTTAAGTGATGCATCTGTCTTGCTCACCACTCTATCCCTAGTACCTAGCAGGCACTTAGTAAATATTTGATGAGTAAATGAAGACCCCACCACAGGTCACTGGTGCTATTAGATACCAGTGGTGAAGGCAGGCCACGACATATGGATGCAACTTAAATCTAACCATTAGAACTTAAGCCAGTCTGTGAGAAGAGGAGCTTCCCTTAGAAGGGACTGTGATCTTGATAGACAACATGATTGGATTGTTTAGCACAGTTTGTCACAATGTGATCACTATTTATGGACTGAAAAAAATCTATCAAGTACCAGACCTTGGATATGAGATGACTGTATCAGGCTGTAGGCGTTCTATGGAGTTCAAGCCAAAACAACCAAAAGCCCTCTCCACTCCCATTGCAACAAGACTGAAATATCAACTCCTGACCCAGATTTCACACAATGGGATTTCTCTTTGATACTCTCAACTCATCCCATCCACTTTCACTCTCACTCTATGTTCCAGCCTCCTTCTAGCTCTCAATCACCTCCGGGTCATTCTTGTCTTAGGTCTTTGTACTTGTTGCTCCTTCTCTCCAGAACTCTCTTCCTCAAACTATCCTGACATTCTTAACTGAAACATCACACTTCTAGAGAGGGCTTCCCTGACTGCCTTATTGTAGCTTGGCCCCTACTGCTTCATAACTGATCATAAACTAAAATTATCTGGCATGTTTCCTTGTTAACTTTCTGTCTCCCCTACAGTAGAAGGTAAATTCTCTGAGGGTAGGGAGCTGGTCTGCCTTGTCCTCTGATGCTTAGAATCATAGTTGCTCAATAAATATGCTGAATAAATGAATGAATGGATAGATGAACAGGAGGGCTTTGCTCATTGTTGGGCACAAGATTTTTTTTCCCATCTAAACTCTTCAGTTTTCTACGATTATACACATTTTCCTAAGAGAAATGCAAAAAGGGACAGAGTCCAACCAGATGTCACCAGCTCTGAGGGTGGCTTCTGTGTTAACTGCTTTTCCACTCAGTGGAAGAACTGTCCCCTGCAGACTCTACTGAAGTCCCTTTCCTACCCAGAACCTAGGCTTTCTCTTCTCAATCCAAAGCAGGCTTAGTTCCTAGCAGCCTTTCTTATTCTTTGTTGCCTGGAGCCACCATGAGTTTAGCCAGGTCTCCAGGGTGCATGCCAAACAGAAACTGCACCACTACCAATATTATCAGGAATAAGAAAGAGGATTTACTCGAGTTTGGAAATCCCTGGCTGGCCCCCCACGTTGAGTGTCCCTGATGCTTAGACAGGGACCCAGGCTTTTCACTCCCACAGAGGATGTACTGTGAATACTGGATTCAGTTTACGGACCCATGCCTCAGAACACAAACAAGCCCCCAAGGCATGCTTTTGCAAAGAGATTCAAGTATGCATCTGTCAGAATGCTCACTTACCAAGTGATGTTTGTGTTCTCTATTTCTACCACTTCACATCTAAATATGGCACTAAATGCTCTGTGGGTTTGGAGTCTAAAGACTCAGCAAGGAACCACTGACACCTCCAAAACCAAATGATCTTAACTCCATTGGAAATTGTAAACCTTTGTTGAGGAATATTGTAGTCGCTGTATCTGCCAGGGCCTGAGAAATACTTTTCTTTGGGGTTCTCTGCATGGCCCCGCAGGAGCATTGTGTATAAGCAGGCCTTGAAAACGGATTGCCTGGTCATATGGCAAATGAAGTATGATGTGTTTTTCTGATTGAGACGAGATTAAGAGCATGGTTCAGATGGTGAAATGTCACCAAGGTTTGGCAAGGGCGTCCCAAGCGAAAAGAAATTCACAAATTGCTGTGCATGCAATTTTGGATCTCCTAGGAGAGAGAATTTGGTGTTTGCAATTAGAAATTTTATATCCAGGTGTTAGCTTCACAAAATGGTCAGGCAACATTCTGGAAGCCGAGCTGCTGAGCACAGGGAGTCACTGTTCACAGCTGGGTTGGGGCTGCCTGGAGGGAACAACTTATGGGGAGGTTTGAGGACCAGACTTGGCTGATGCCCAGGAAGAGGCAAGAGCCAACCCCTAGAGAGTCTGAAAAGACAAAGAAGCCACTGTTCTGCCCTGAGGCATGCCAAGAAACCTCTTTTAACCTCATTGCTTTTACTCAGACATTTAGCAATAAACTCATCCTCATGGCTTCATTGGTAAAAATCTGACCAGGGTTGGAATCAGATAACATGAATCTGAGCATATTTGAAAGTAAATGGAAAAATGGGAAATAGAAATACTGTCGTTATCAAGAAGGCTGAGTATCTGGTGGTTTTGAAGTAGATTCAATTCTTCATTTCCTGGCACTTCTATGTTTATCTCTGGGCCTTTAGAGGGTATACAGTTATTCATTTTCACACAGGGTCATGTAGTACTTTCTGGACTGTGATAAACAGTCAGAGAAAAGGTTGGGGCAACCTGAAGCAAATGTTATCAATTGGACAATGTTATTCAGCTCATAAGGTGTTTTTCTAAATTAAATCAAATGAGTAAACATTTATCCAGTGTCTTCCTGTCATGCAAGAGACTAACACACAAAAACTGAAAGGATTTGAAATGTAAGGAAATGAAAAACAAACTGACAGTATGGGAGTTATAGCCTATCTTTTCCCTAATTGTCTACCAGAGTTGGAGACAGGAAACAAACTAACTTACTGACAGCCCAAAAGGAAACCTTTTCTGGGAAATCTCCCTCAATGTAGCCAAAACAAATATTTTGATATGGGAGAAACAAAAGTTAAAATGAATGTAAAACTGACCTTCATTTTAAGATGTGAGGGCAATTCAAACTACTTCGATAAAAATGCAGAATACTTAACATCTACAAAGTGAAAGAGACATGGTTGATATTCATAAGGACAAATTTAAACATATATTATTCTTTAGAAAATATACATTATTCTACAAAAAAAACAACAACATTTTCCCTTCATGCTCAAATCTTCTACTTGTTCGTTTTGGTTAGGGATGTTAGAAGGAGAAGAACAAAAAAATTATTGAATCTAGGATCCAGAAAATTGGCCAAATCTCATGTATGATGTGACCATGTGACTATGAAAACCTTGTGACTGACACTCTGTTTATATCCAGTGCATGGACAGATGAGTAAGAAAATAAAGAATAAATAAATAAATAATGGGGAGGGGTATAAGAGGTATGGGATGTTTTGGTTGTTCTCTTCTATTTTTCTTTTTTTGGGAGTAATGAAAATGTTCTAAAACTAATTGTGATGATGAATGCATAGCTATATGATGATACTGTAATCCATTAATTGTATACTTTGGATGATCATATGGTAAAAATTGGCCAAATCTGTCATGGATTCATTGTGCATCAAATGAAGAAATGTGGATTGGGTAACATAATTAAGTGGGTTTGCATCTGGTTGAATGACCATACCCAAGCAGCAATGATTTCTTGATTGATGGTTTCTGAGAGCCATCCAATGAGTTCTCAAAGGCATCAAGGCCAGAGGGGGTAATGGAAATATCATGTATCTCTGCTTTTGATTAGAATTATATCAACTTCATCCACAAACATTTAGAATGTATGTATTCTGTTCACTCATTTAGTTACCCTGAATTCTATCTTTAAATCAGTTCAGACCACCAGAAGACTACATATGTGGATCACATTCAATTATTCTCTTACAAAATGGCATTCTCTGGTCCTAGGGAACTCTAGAAGGAAAGGTCTTCAGGGGGAAAAGAAAAGAGGACAAATAAACTATCTGAAATTACTGAGATTTTGAAAAACATATATAATGGAAAATTATTATAAGCAAATTTCAAGAAAGAAAAGAAATAGAAACTACTAGAATGACTAAAATCTATATGTCATTCTAGTAGTTTCTTCTCTTCTGAATTATAATTGTAATTCTGAATTGTAATCATAATACCCTACTTGGCTCTGCCCCGACCAACGATTGCAATATTTTACAATATCACAAGCACCATTGAACATCTAAATATGGCTTAATGACAGTTCATCTGAAAAACATCAAGAATTTTTTTAAATAAACTTTTTCATTTAGATTTACAGAAAAATTGTGTAGTACAGAGTTCCCATAAATCCAGTTTTCCCTATTATTATTTTATATTAGTATCTCAGTTTGCCAGAGCTGCTAGAACAAATACCATAGACAGGTTGGTTTAACCAATGAGAATTTATATCTCACAGTTTTGCAGGATAGAAGTAAAAAATCACAGTATTGGCAGGCTGTAGCATTCTAGAGGTGGCTTGCTGGCAATTCATAACTCAGTCTCTGCCTCTATCACATGCCGTCTGGCTCCTTCTGTCTCCTCTTCAATCCTACCACATGTAAAAAATTTCCTCCACATGTAAGGACTCCATTCATGTTGGATTAAGACTGATCGCATCTACAAATGAGTTCACATCTACAGAACCAGGGGTAATTACTTAAACATGTCTTTGTAGGAGCATGATTCAGTCCCCAACAATTACTACATTGGTCATAATTAGTCAACCAATATTGATGCATTTTTAGTAAGTCCCTAATTCATTCAGATTTCCTTAGTTTTAGTTAAGGTCCTTTTTCTGTCCCAGGGTCCCACCATGGATCCCACACTTCATTTAGTTATCATGTCTCCTTAGGCTCCTCTTGGCTGTGAGTGCAACAGCCTTCCCTTGTTTTTAATAACCTTGACAGATTTGAGGAGGACAGGTCAGGTATTATGTAGAATGTCCCTCAATTGGGATTTGTCTTATAATTTCCTCATGATTAGACTGGTATTATAGGCTTTGGGGAAGACACAGAAGTAAAATGCCCTTGTTATCACAATATATCAAGGATACTAACTACCAAGATGACATCACTGTTGATGTTGCCCTAGATTGTCCTACCATGGTTGTGTTTGTCAGTTTTCTCCATTGTAAAGTTAATTGCTCCTCCTGTTATGCTTCACCTATTCAATCATCCCCACCCCAATCCTCTGGCAACCATTGATCTGTTGATAATCTCTAGTTTCGCCTTTTCCAGAAAGTCATATAGATGGAATCATATAGTGTGTCGCATTTTCAGACTGGCATCTTTAACTTACCAATATGCATTTAAGATCCATCATGCCTTTGGGTGGCTCGCTAGCTCATTCCTTTTTTTTGGGGGGTGTGTGTGCATGATCCAGGAATGGAACCCGGGTCTCCTGCATGGAAGGTGAGCATTCTACCACTGAACTACCTGTGCACCCTTTTTTTTTGTATGCTGTATGGTAGGGGTCACATTTCATTCTTTTTCCATGTGAGTATCTCCTTATTACAGCACCATTTGTTGAAATTTTGTTTGGTTTTTCATCTGTTCATTTATTTGGGAAGTGTATAGGCCAGGAATTGAACCTGGGTTTCCCACAGGGCAGGCGAGAATTCTACCACTGAAGTACCCTGATAGATCATCTCTTCTTATTGCTGGGTAGTATTCCATTGTTTGGATGTACTACTGTTTGATTATCCATCCACCTATTGAAGGACATCTTCATTGCTTCCAGTTAAAATTTTTTAATAAAGTGAAAACTTAAAATGAATCAGTGGAATCACACAACTTCTAAAAAAGTTACTGTAATACTAGGATGCATTGAAAGATGTAGAGCAGTTATAATGATACATATCAGACAACATGATGTGGTGGTAAAGAACAGAGGCTCTGAATTCAGACCGCTTAGACACTGTCAACTTCCAGGATGTATGAGCTTGGGTAGATTACCTAAATATCTGTGCCTCAGTGTCCTTTCATTTGTTAAAAAGTATACGGTATTAAATAGCACCTGGCTGGATAGATATTATAATTGTTTATTTTTGCATATCATGGAGCAGACACTTTACATTCATTCCTTTATGCTTTCCAACAAGCTGTCAAAGGAGCTTGATTATGTCCATTTTATAGTTGGAGAACCTGAAACTCAAAGACTACAAGGAGTCCCAGGATTTGAACTGAAGTCTGTCACATAACAAAAGCTCTGATCTCTGATTTTCACTACAGCAATTCCCCAGAGACAAAGGAAAGTCTTCTTTTATTCAGCCCTAGATAAACTGTACCTGGAACGTCATCATCACTTTGATTTGCAACATTTTAAGAAGAATCAGCTAGTGTGTGAAAGAGATGAGGAAAGTTCTGGAAACCCTTTCAAATGAGGTGATGCTGAAGGAATTAGAGATGATTAGTACTAAAAAAAAAAGACAGGGAGGGAATTGTGATGATTTGAAACTGTATGTACCTCCAGAAAATCATGTCCTTAAGTATAGTCCACTTCTGTGGGTGTGAATCTATTGTAAGTAGGACCTTTTGATGGGTTACTTCAGTTAGGGTGTGACCCACCTCAATCAGTAGGGGTCTTAATCTTATTACTGGAGTTGTTTATAAATGGAATGAATACAGATATGAGAGAGAGAAAGCCACAGACAGAATCAAGAAGAGAAGGAAGAGACCAGGAGACACCACCATATGACTTGCCATGGGACAAACTGGCAGCCATGTTTGGACCAAGGATCACTGGCAGCCAGACCCAGAAGACAGACTTTAGGGAGAAAGCATCACCTCAATGATGCCTTGATTTGGACTTTCTTTTAGCCCCAAAACCATGGGTTAATAAATTCCCATTGTTTAATCTGAACATTTCATGGTATTTGCTTCAGCAGCCTAGGAAACTAAGAGAGAATCTAATTCAGGATTTTTACTCATTCATACTAGACTCTTTCCATCTAAATTAGGAAGTTGGTAAGATATTTAATGGATGGTTCCTTTCTGATATTGATTCCTTACTGGAGTTCCTCCCTCCTCTCCCCTGCCAATCTTCTTGCCTCACCTGCAACACTTAGCTCTTATGAGTTTCTGCTTCTATCTCCTCAAGAAAGCATTGTCAACTGTTGTCTTGTTCACCTTTATAGCGCCAGCCTTCAGTGTGGTACCTGGCATAAAAACAGAGCTTAATAAATACTGTTGAAAGAATAAATGAATCTATCAAAGGAGGCCAGTGATGTTGCCCACCTTTCCTTTGAGTTACTGAGGGGTGGCAAGTTTCCAAGGAAGCCTAGAGAATTTCAGGGAAGAGATAAGACTTTACTTTTAGAAAGCCTGATTAGTTCTACATGACCTTTTCCACTGAAACCATACCACAAATATTTAAAGGCAATGAAAGGTTCAACCTAAACTGTTTTTCCTCTCAAGGCAGAAGAATGTAGGGAGTCAATGTCAAATGCCACACTTCCTGCAAGGTTAATGACTTTAATAACATTGAGTGATTTTGGACAATGGGTGGTTTTTGTTGTGTTGTGACTTTGGAATGAGGAAGACAGGAGTATTCTGATGAAGATTTCCCAGTGTAAGGAGGACAGGAAACTTCTACTGATGTAGTGCTGCCCTATTTGGATTTAATTGAGATAACCTGGTTAATTAAGTGCAGTTAAAATGGCACATTTTGAGACATTCTTGAGATTGATTTAAAAGTTGGTTTTCCTTCTCTAAAAGCCATCAGTTTGCTCAAACCCACCCGCTGGTGGCATTTCCAGAGATATTTTATGGTTTCAGAAACCATAAATGGTGGTTCTTGGTATTAGAGCTTCATCCTAAATTGTGTAATATTTTTTTACTAGGGATTAGACTTTCTGAGACCCAGACTTTGAGGTGGAGTCTAAAGGTTTTTTGTTTCTTGGAGAAGGAAGCTAATGAACGCAACGGCCTGTTTGTCTTCTCTCATTGCCCAGACTTCTGGGAGAGGAATGCCTGTGACTGATTCTCCATCCCACCCTTGGCAGGCTTGATCTTGAACATGAGCCTACAAATTTACTTAGGGAACTGGCTGTGAGAAAAGCATTCAGAACAGAAGAGGCTTGGATGGACTATGTTTCTTTAGTTGCATGGCTCCCAGGACAATGGCTGCCACATGGCTGCAGAATATTCCATATTTGGTTGAGGAAGTTATAAATATTTGGAGTTTTTGAGAATCTTCAAGGAGCATGTGGAAAGGAAATACTGAGAATAACGTTTTGCTGTTGAGAGGCAAAAATACAGATCATTATAATTTTTTTATTGTCTTTTAATTGCTATTTGAGTCTGGCCTTTGGTGATCTCATCACCGCCATCAACAATAAATCCAATGATATTTATTAGTGCTTACTTGTGTCAGTCATCATTCTAGACACTGGAAATGTGTCAGTAAGTCAAAGAGACAAAGTACTCTGCCCTCTTGGAGCTTACATATAATGGAAGACATAATTAGCAAAACTGCATCAACTTAACCATATAGAATGTTAGAAGATGATAAGCATGATGGGAAAAAAGTAAAAAAGAATAAACATGATGGAATGTGGTGGTCAGACTGCAATAGTAAATAGGGTGGGCATCTTTGATGAAATAAGATTTGAGGAAGTCTTGGAGGAAGTGAGGAAGTTGACCATGTGGCCTTCTGGGGCCAATGGATTGTACTTCCATGTACATTTCCTATGAAAAAGGCTATTCACTTATGTATCCACCTTAAATGCATTATCAAGTTCAAGAAATTTAGTGTTGATATAAAGCTTACACTCTACATGCCAATTTTTTCTTATGCCCCAATAATGACCTTTTGAGCCTTTTTTCCCCCATTCTTGGATCCTATCCACTTTTAGGATTGCATTTCATTTTCATTATCTAACTTGAGTTTTAAGAGAATCACTCTGTCTGCAGCTGAGAACAGTTAGGAGACAACTTCAGCAAATGAGGTTGAGAGATGAGGAGGTATAGACCTGGTAGCAGTGGAAAGGGTGGAAAGCCAAGTCGTGGACACATTCTGAAGGCAGAACCATCTTGATCTCCTGAAGGATTGGACGTGGTGAATGGTTAATTAAAAAAAAAAAAGGAGAGGAGTCAAGGATAACCATAACGTTATGAATTTTAATAGATTAAGAAAATGCTTGGCATCCAAAGTTACCATTAACTCAGTAATGCTTTATGAAATAACATGTATTTTATTTATCACACCTAGAGCTGCATATTTTGCAAAAAAGTTCATTTGTTCAAGATGTTATTACTTCTCAGAAAGTCAGAAATGCTCAGAGTGCATGTGAATTTGCAATAAATATGAGATGCTTTAGAGTTCACAATAAACATATAATCACCATAAACTGACCCTCAATGCATAGTAAATGTATAGTAAAGTAAGACCTGTAATTGGTCATTTTTAACCATTTGGAACTCTCCCAGAATTTACATGGGAACATATATTAATAAGATCTCCCCTCTAGGTCCCACCAGTATCACAGACCAAAATTTTCCTTTCAGAGTTAAGTAAACAAAATCACCAAAAAAGTTTGGCACCTTTAACTTAACGCAAGAAATTACTTACTAGAGGTTCTGGGAGGCATGCTCAGAATGCTACTGCAATTAAGAAAGCTTACATCTAATTTATTCTATTGCCTGAGAATCTACCTGTGAAGGGGTTAGCCAGAAGTTGCGGGATGGTCAGAACACGAAAGGTGGGAGTCCCTCTCCTGAACTCTCTAGGGAAGGAGCCATGCTACCAATGAACACAAATATTACAGTCTCTTGAACACCAAACATCTTTACACCAGGGAGATACAAAACCTGTTGAAAGTATTCATCAAGATCCAATTGTCTTCATTTGTTCCCATCTGTTCTAGTTTGCCAACTGCCGGAATGCAATATACCAGAAACAGAATGGTTTTTAAAAGCGGGGAATTTATTAGGTTGCAAGTTTACAGCTCTAAGGCTGTGAAAATGTCCCAATTAAAGCAAGTCTATAAAAATGTCCAAATTAAGGCACCAACAAGAGGTTACCTTCACTCAAGAAAGTCTGACAAGGGCAGCTGCCGTGGCTCAGCAGGCAGAGCTCCAACCTGCCATGCTGGAGGTCTGGAGTTCGATCCCTGGTGCCTCCTGCCCATATGCAAATTAAAAAAAAAAAGTCTGACGAAGTTCAGGGTTTCTCTCTTAACTGGAAAGCCATATGGTGAACAGGGCGACATCTGCTAGCTTTCTCTCCAGGTTTCTTGTTTCAGAAGTTCGCCCTGGGGCATTTTCCTTCTTCATCTCCAAAGGTCTCTGGCTGTGTGGGCTCTTGTGCTTCTCGTGGCTCTGAAGCTTTTTCCAAAATGTTTCCTCTTTTAAAGGATTCCAGTAAACAAACCAAGACCCACCTGAAATAGGTGGAGTCACATCTCCCTCTAATCAAAGGGTAATACCCACAATTGGGTGTGTCATATCTCCATAGAAATAATCAAGATTCTAACCTACAGTACTGAATAGGGATTAAAAGAAATGGCTGCCTCCACAAGATGGATCAGGGTTAAAACATTGCTTTTGTACGGTACACAATCCTTTCAAACCGGCACACATCCAAGGTCATGAAGCAACATTCTGGGGGATGATTTGGTTTCCCATGTAGGATTCTCTAAGGCGTTATTATTTTTCCCTATAAGTAAATAAATTGGCATTCTGGTTTATACAGCAATTTACTAGCAAGAGAATTTATTTAGCATCAATCCCCGAAGGAATCATCAACTCCGGGTGCACAGTGCAAGTCAGGTTCAGTACTTCCACAAGGACAGGCCATGATCCCACAAATACTCCAGCCTTACTCTCAGATGTCTACAGGTGACATCTCTATGACAGGGACCTGGTATGGGGCCCTCACTCCCCAAACTGTTGCAGCTTTAATCTTCCCTAGTAGGAAAATCCCCTTTTCCACAGTTGTCTCCAGGAGGGGTGAGCTACTTGAGACTTAAGTGGGCAAAAGTGGGTTTTCGGCTTTGGCATTGGGTTCTGATTGAGCTCACTGGATGTGTAATCCAATTCTTCACGTAAACGGTTCTCATTAACCACCACTGACATATTATACTAATTCATTCTGTTCAACAGCCATCTCAAGAAATCCTTAGGAGACCAGCCTCTGTGGAAACAACAGCCTCCTCAAAAAGCAAGGAAGGAGGGTTAGAAGAGCATTATGGGGATGCAGAGTTCACGAGGAAACTGACACAAGCAGTAGGCGATTATTTAATTCCCATTCAGCCAAAATCTCCAGCTCCTGATGGAAAAACCCTAGATGCTCTCATTAAGGTACCGCTCTGGCCGGTCGGGTTTGGACCAAGGATCCCCTCTGGTCCAGCAGATGGCGCCGAAACCCACAGAGTACTTCCGGGCGCGTAGGGGACGCTCTGGTCAGGACTCTCCCTCGCCTCGGTGACCTTTCCTTCCGCCTCCCGAGCTCGTCACTTCCGGCGCTCGCATGCGCCGGCTACTGGCGGTTGGGGAGCATGGCGGCCTCTTCGAGTTTGGAAAAGGAGAAGGATCGATTCGGAGGCGGCTCGGGAGCGGCTGGCGGAAACAGCACGCGGGAGCGGCTGTTTTCGGCGCTGGAAGATCTGGAGGTCTTGTCGAGGTAATGCCGCTGGCCTGAAAGCCGGTGGGGTAGGGCCGGGCGGGTGGACCCCGGAGCTGGGCAACCCCGCGATAAGCTTCTTGGAGTTCGGCGGGAAGGGCAGTGCTCGGGCAACGCCGGCGCGTACCCCCAGCGACAGTGCACCAGTATCCGCGTCGTGGCCTCCGCAACCCTCCCGGGATCTGAGGCCGCGCTTTTCCCCATTAGCACATATTAATAATGACAGTAACTCTGGAACCCCAAGGCTACGATAGCCATATTGGGCCTTGGACATCACCCGGCCCTCCAGCACCCAACAAGCATTTATGGAACGCCCCCCTGGGTGCCAGGCGTTAGGAAGACTGTAGTGAATGGGAGTCTGGTTACCATCCTGGAGGAACTCAGTGTCGAGAGGGAGAGGCAAACGTGTAAACAGCGACTTCGATGCGGAGCTTGTTTTTATCAGAGGCGTGGCTGCGGGCTCCTGTAGCAGAAGGACCAGGCCTGCTCCGATGCCTAGGTAGTCAGCGAAGACTCCCTGGAGAAAGGGCTGCTCAGGACGGCGTTTAGCAGGCTCACCGGGCGGCGGGATGATGGAAGAGCAAGTACAAAGGCACGACTTGCTGGTGTAATTCTAAGTTGTTTGGGGTCGATGTAGTGCAGCGTGTGGCCTAGAGGTAGGAGATTGTCATTCTCCGTGTTCTGTCACCCTTAATGGTACTGTAAAGTTGGAGCCTTCCTTAATCCAGTCACATTCACTTGGGTGTTAAATTGTATTGTTTCTGTATCCTAAAATGTTGCTCAGATTTGCTCTCACTTCCATCCCCGCTGTCACAACTATTTTTAAAGGTATCCTTCCAACAGCTTTACTTGCCTTCATACGTCTGCACTTTATTGTTCTGTATTGCCCAGAGCAGAGTTATCTTTCTGAAATAGGCATCTCTTGTGACTTCTTAGTTTAAAAACATTTGATGGGTTTGTTCCCATTGTCCGATGAGATAAAGTCCAAGTTCCTTAGTTTAGTGTGCAAGTAGGTGTGTTGTAAGGTTCTTTATATAGATAGCCAGGAATAGCAGGACAAGTGATACTAGAGATGTTTGAAAGAAAAGTTTATTAGTACTTAAAAGTCCTAGAACAGAGAGGAGTGGCATGACTTGCAGGCTCACATGGGAGAACATGTCAGGAATGTAGGCTCAACCAAGGGAGTGCATAGCAAAGGTTACGCTGGACCTGGGACTGTGCATTTGTGGTGTTATAGGGGCAGAGCTCTAGCGATTAGTCAAGAAAGAGCAGAGATTGGGGAGTTTGTATTTGACTTTTGAAGGGGTGTGAACCCGGGGAAGAGAGGGTGAAGCTGTTTATCTTATGTAAATAGGTGTCAGGACTGGTCACTGACAGTGTGAAAAGTCTCTATTTTCTTTTAATTTGCTCTGTGCAGTCCTTCCCTATCTCCTCTCAATCCACTCTGTTATCCTCCTTTACCACCACATCAGTCCATACCCTTCACTCCAAAATTAGTATTCCCCACCCTCAAAAAGTACTACTTACTCAACTTCACTGCCATTCTCATCTCCTACTTGGTGAATCATTCATTCGTCTTTCAGAATCCAGCTCGTGTCATTTTTTCTGTAGCCAACATTTGTTGATAGCTTTAGAATAAATCTTACATATTGTGTTTTGAAATATACCTAACTAAATGGCTGTAAATTTAGTTCTTGCCGTCATATTACTTACCAAGTTACTAGGTTAGCCTGATATTAAACATGTAAGAAAAACCTCAAACACATGGACACCAGAATTTGTCCTTATGTAACTTATGTGTTTAATTCAGTGTTTAGTTTGTATTAAACTCGAATACTGCCTGATGGCAAATGATGTTGGAATTTTCATTTGTGGTCAGTGTGGTGAATGAAAAACTCATAAGCACAGGCAGCTGTCTTAATGTTTTGCCTTGGTGTAAATGTTTATACATTTTAATGTAAGTGCTATTTCTGTCTAGGTCTTTGCTGGTTTTGTAGATTGTGGTGGAGAACTTAACAGTTTCCTTGTTAATCCTCTTGAATGAAGACCCACGTTATTTCTTAGGAAAAGGACACTAGCAAGATTGAGAGTTGGTAGTATAATGTTTCCAGTTAAATTATTCTTGTCTCAGAACTGTATAAGGTGACTGTCTTGGGGACAGCAAGTAGAAGCTTCATTTAGTTCACATTGTGCTCTTTTTCTTTTTAAGTTATTAAACCCTAAATCATCATCCCACAAATGCTCTTCATTTGAAAAACTCAATGTGCTCAACCTCAGCACAGCTCTGTGTAGAAGTAACTTTAAACTCATTGCTGGAGCAAACTAAGTGTCTTAAATACTTTGATACAAATGTTGTTCTGATACAAATCTGAATTCCATTTGATTCAGAACAACTAATACTTAGCTGGAAAATACTTCTTTTGCTCCTGTCTGAACCAGTTCTTCCAGTTTCTTGAATTCTGGATCTCATTCTGCTTGAACTATTTCTTCTGTGAGCATTCTAACCTGAAAGCTTAGTCTAATACTTGATTGACTTCAGACAACTGTGCTTAGGAATCTCGATGGTACTGTTGAGTTTGAAATTCATCGAGTTAAAGTGTTCCTTTTTTTAAATCAGTTTTATGGTACGGATGGTACCAATTAACTTTTCTGTAAATATATTGTCTTGGTAGTGGCACTCATCCAGGAAATAGTTGCCACTGCCTCTTGTTCTGAGTAGGTCTTCATCTTATATCTTCAAATCTTTGCCTTTTCAGTTCATTCAGTGGGCTGTTACTTCTCACTGTTATGCTCTAGAGCCCTGTAAATTCTTTACTTTTCTGAGCTTTACTTGGTGTAACATAATTTGCTTGTCTTTTCTGAGTAACCCTAGTGTATATTTCATATTCACCAAGTTCATGAACTGTGTTGCTGAGTCTAACTATCCAGGGTATGGACTTTGAGAATTTCTTCTGACATTCTGACAACTCAGTAACCAGTTGTTCTAGTTTGCTAGCTGCCGGAATGCAATATACCAGAAACGGAATGGCTTTTAAAAGGGAGAATTTAATAAGTTGCTAGTGTACAGTTCTAAGGCTGAGAAAATGTCCCAATTAAACAAGTGTATAGAAATGTCCAATCTAAGGCATCCAGGGAAAGATAACCTTGATTTAAGAAGGCTGATGAAGTTCAGAGTTTCTCTGTCAAGTGGAAAGGCACATGGTGAACACCGTCAGGGTTTCTCTCTCATCTGGAAAGGCAAATGGCCGACACAGCGTTATCTGCTAGCTTTCTCTCCTGGCTTCCTGTTTCATGCAACTCCCTGGGAGGCGTTTTCTTTCTTCGTCGCCGAAGGTTGCTGGCTGGTAGACTCTCTTCTTCTCGTGGCTATGTCGTTCTGCTCTGCTCTCTTAGAAACCTCCTCATTCTCCAAAATGTTTCCTCTTTTATAGGATTCCAGTAAACTAATCAAGACCCACCCGAATGGGTGGAGACACGCCTCCACCTAATCCAGTTTAACAACCACTCTTGATTAAATCACTTCCCCAAGGAGATGATCTAATTGCAGTTTCAAGCATGTAATGCTGAATGGGGATTAGAAGAAACGGCTGCCTTTACAAAATGGGATTAGGATTAAAACATGGCTTTTGTAGGGTACATACATCCTTTCGAACCACACACCAGTTTTGTGGTCCTGCCTCTGGGTTGTTTTCCTCATGCTACTAGTAGTGCATAAACTTGATATGTATGTTCTTTCTATTTGAGATGGCCTAGTTAAGTAATTATCTGTTTTGTTAGATTTGGGACTAAATAGAAGTTTCCCTCTATCTAGATTTGACCGATTTATTTAGCTTTCCATATATGATTTTTAACTTGACTACTGAACATAGCATTCCTATAAGATGAGATGTGTTTACTCATTGATGTAGTGAATCATCATTTGAATTTTCCTCAAGAACCTCAGTGTTTCTGAAACTTTGTCCTTTGATTTTCCATTTGTATATGATTGATTGAGGTACCATGTCTCTTTTCTTCCTATTAAAGAAGTTGTAGGCTTCCTGTTGGTCTTTCTCCAGGAGTGCCAAGAAGGCTTTTATTTCTCATAAATTTGTAGTACTCCTCATTGAATTTATTGACAAATTGGTGATAGACTTCTTTCTTGAGACAGTCTGTAGTTTGTGTAACATCCATTCTCTCTTAGAAATTCACTTTTGTTTTTCTTTGATTTTCTCATGAACTGTCCACCACATTATTTGTTTATCTCTAAGGAATGACATAAAGTGAAAATTGACCTCATTTTCAATCCTGGAGATGTTGGCAGTAGTGGAGGAGATATCACCTTGTTTGCCACATAAGGCTCATTGAACCTTTACAGAATGAAGCTGCTTTCAGAAAAGCCCCATTATGTGCTCACTGAGACATAGCTATGTATACTGATTCTGTGGTCTATGAAGTTTGTCATTATCCTATTAATGAAATTTATCTGCTTTGCATTTTTTTATGAAAAACAAAGCTCCTCACTAATGTAACTTTCATATTTTTATGCTCATCCTATTGATTTTAGAAAATAATGGATTTATAACTTAATATATACTTTGCAATCTCATAGCTTTTAGCATATTTCATTATTTTATAAAATGTAGTAGAATGAGGTAGTCTTTAGGGGAATTTTAAAAATAGAAACATATAGGTGGATTGCAGTCTAAAGGTTTTTCTTTACTTTTGCTTGGAACTGAGAACTCATTGTCCCACGAAAACATGTTGATGGGTGTCTACAACAACCTGTTACAAACCCCCTTTACCATAATTTACCTGGTGTATAGTACCACTAATGAGACAATCTATTTCCTATGTAAGTTATATTTCTATGGGGAAATGTGCCTGGATTCTAATTTAGTACACCAGTAATAAAGCTGCTTCCACTGTAGCAGGGCAGAGCTCTCTCTGTCTATCAGAATTGTACCCTGAGAGTAGGCGAAGGGGTTCTTTTAGGCTCTTTTTACTGTTGAGGGAGACAACAAAGGTTTCTACTTTCTGCTAGATGATTACAGAAGAATAGTAAGTCGTATAGATTCTCCCATCCCCCATAGTTCTATGTCTAAGGCTGCCCCTTGTAAGGCCACTGTGGATTTAAACTACCATATTTGCAGGAAAAACAGAAAAAGGCATATTCCTTATCTCCCTACATACTCCCACTCGCCATATCACCACTCCTTACCTGCCAAACCAGCTGTTACTTAGAACCAAAGTTCTCAGCGGTCTGTGTCTTATCTATGGGGTACAGAAAAAGGTTACTATAGCATCCTATTTTCATGAAATACCTGTTTAATCCCTCAGCAAGACCTGTCACCTTTACCTCCAAAGTATGTATGTGTGTGTGTATATATATATATATATACATATATATTTAATAGTTTTATTGTAAAAACTTAATGTACAAACGTACGTTCTTGACATAAAAACATTCCATACATGATGTACAATCAGTGGCTCACATTATCATCACATAACTGTATATTCATCACCATGATTGTTTTTTGAACATTTGCGTCACTCCAGCAAAAGGAATAAAAAGAAAAAAAAAACCTCATACGTACCATACCCCTTATCCTTCTCTCTCATTGACCACTAGTGTTTCCATCTCAAAGTATATATAAAAATCTGTCCTTTTTTCTCCCATTTTCGTTATGAAATCCTAGTGGCTGGGACCTAGTCAAACCGAGTGTCATCTTTTGCTTTACAATTTTGCTTTACATTACAATCTACTTAATTTCCATACTGACCCTCTTTCTGTCCATTCCCTAGATAACTCAGTTCATGTCATTGCCCTGTTTAAAATGACTGTGTGGCTTCTCATTGCACTTAGAATCAAATACTAATTCTTTACCGGCATTTATAAGGACCTCTATAATCTGGCCCCTTCCTACTTTGTCCTCACTCTATACCCTTCTTCCTAGTGTTACTGTACTTTGTCCACAGTTCCTCAAACCTGTCTTTGGACCATTCAACTAGCTGTGTCTTCTTCTGGGCACTCTTCCCTTCTGGTCTCATGTTTGGCTTCATTTATGTGCTTACTTGGTTATTCTTGCTTCCAGTATTCGAATTAAAATGTTGTTATTCACTTTTATAACCTAAACATCTAGAACAATGCCTAGTCTAGGTACTCTAAATATTTGATGGAGTGAATGAAAAGGATTTTCCATTTTCATATCCGCTTTTTTCTATTCTTTTATTCATACCTAATGGTACAGGGGTATAGAAGTTGAGGAGGATTGGGGTCCAGTTGGCATCATCCATAAAAGTACAAGGCTAATAGGTAGGAAGCTGGAAACAATAAGATGAAGATTGTCTGGCAGCCAGAAGAAGGTGTAGGCACTACTATAGGCAGGACCAGGTAGTAGTTGGGAATCTGTTCCCTCCTCTAGAGTTTCTCAAAACTCCCATCAACAAATGTGAGGCTGATGTAAAGATCTGCCCTGCTGTAATTTTTTATGAGAAAATTGACATATCTATGAAATGAGCATTCCAGAAACATGGGATTTTATTATGTGTAAGAAGCTCTCCTTGCTGATGCTTTGTGGTTAATCAAAAAATTTGGTCAAACTGGGGAGTCATGAAAAAAGATTCATGCATTCTATTTTACCTTAAAACAGTTAAACTCTGTGTTCATCAACTAATCTTTTCATATAAGATCAGGGTCAGCAAACTTTTACCAAAAAGAGCCAAATAATAAATATCTTTGGCTTGTAGCCACAGAGTTCACTCAGTTCTGCCCTTGTAGCAGGAGAGCAGCCAAATGTAAATGAATAGGCATGACTGTGCGCCAAGGAAATTTTATTTATATACACAGACAGTAGGCTGTATTTGGCTTGCAGACCCCTGCTGTAGGACAAAGGCATTTTAAATCATCAAGACTTTCTTGCATAAATCATACCCAAAGTGCACTTCAGTTTCTAGTTTGGTTTTCTTAAACTGAAACAAGAACTTAAATGCTTATCACACAGTATTGGGGCAGATTCTTCCTCTGTTTTTATAACTCCCCCCTGATTCATCATATTTGATTGGCATCTGCGTAAAGGATATTAATTTCTTTTATTTTAGTAATAGGTAAAACTTGTCTTAACAGGTTTGGGGACAGATGCATTTGAGTCTTGGTGACGATGCAGCGTAGCTGGTGAAGGCTGAAGTCATGATGGCTTGGGCCCGGGCCCTGCGTGTTCAGCACGCTGTGGGGGCCACACTGCAGGTGCCATGCTCTTCACAGAGGGATTAGGGATTGAAGCGTTTTGGTGAACCCAGCTAGGCAGCTAGGTAGAAATCACTTAAGGGAGCCTCTGCGGTATTTGCTTTGTACAATTTTTTGTTTTTGTTGTAATTAGGGAACTTATAGAAATGCTGGCAATTTCAAGAAACCAGAAGATGTTACAGCAGCCTGGAGAGGAAAATCAGGTAGGTGGTTTTTTTTTTTTAATTAAGAAAAAATTGCATAATATCTGCAAGCTTCCTATTTATATTTACTTTGTGTGAGAACAGGAAGATTGGAGACTGTTATTTTAATTGAAACTTTTAATTGCTATTTTCTTTGTATTGTTTACTTAAAATGATGATATGTTTAAGAAGAAAATAGTTGCTTAAAGGTTAAGCAGTATTTTGTTGTTTTCTCTTATAGTTGTAATTAATGTTACACACTTATTGATCTTTGCCTTTTGAACTAACCAAAAAAGCCTTGTTAAATAAAGATTATAACAACATATAGAACCAAAGGCGTTAATGCGCTCATAAACTTAGCCTTTTATTGTAGGCTTGATTCATTTAATATAACTTGAAAAATGAATGTAAATAAAAGAGAACATTAATAGAGGTGGAAGTAGTTGGTGTAGAGTTTATAGCTAGTTTTTATTTTCTTTATACTTTTCTGTCCTTTGCATTTTCTAAAGTGAACAATTTCTTTATCTTATTCAAAATCATTTTTAAGAGAAAATGATTAGGAAGAAATAACCCTTCTAAAGACAGTATAAGATAGGAGACAGTATCTAATAAACCTCTTCTCCCCACCCTCTGCCCTATCACTATCGTAGTTTCATTTTATGACATGTTATGTGGGTAGAGAAATCTGATGGACTCCCAACAGAGAAGTATTAGGGAACCTGTTTTCTTCAGAGATTAATTTCCTAAAAGGTGGTAAGGGTAGGGTGGGGAGGGGTAAGAATCAGACAAGGCTGCAAATTGGCAAAAAGCTGCTAACTTTAGGTTTTATTTTGTTTTTAGAAAAAGAACAACAAATAAAATAAACAACTAGCTCTTAAAACCAAAAATGAGAACTCAGTATTTTTAAAACTCAGTAAATTAAGTGGGGTGTTTAGATATTTTTCCTTGTGGGAACATTTTTTTAGACAGATGCATAACTCTGTTTACTGGCAGGGTGGTTAATTAGTATTTAACTTTAAAGAAATTGTTTAACTTTTTTTAAATTGTAGAAAGTATAAAATTAAACAAAGCTGATAATGTTTATTCCCTACTTGAGGGTCAAATGTTATATTTCTCTGTGTGTGTGTGTGTGTTAGAAAGAACTTAGGAAGAATTTCAAAGGAACAGTCTAGGAGTAGTATTTTGCCCCTACATTTTCCTTTTGAACTCAGAGCACTCATGTACATATTTCTCAACTGATGTATCTGATGTATCTTAGGGACTAGTTAGAAAGAAAACTAAACGTGTATTTCAGTTCTTAGGTAGTAATATGAGCAGGTGTAATAAAGCAAGCATGCATGTATCAAAATAAAATTTACCTAAATTAGTTCAAATTTTTCTTTTCTTTAAATGTCTTTCGAAATAAAGTGTGAGGGTAATTTCAGTATAAAACATGTTGAAATTTAAAAGGTAAGAGCATGAAATTGGGATGTAAATTCTGACTGATGCGCTTTGAAATCTTTTACCAGTTTTAAAAGGGTTTTGTATGTAAGTAGCAAGTGATGGAAATTGTCATTTTCTCTATTTCAGTTAAGAACATTCCCTTCTTCCGAGTGTTAACTCTTTCTTTTACATTTCCATTCATACCCAATTTGTTTGGAAAGCCTGTAGATACTACCCTTATACTCCACTGCGCCCTTTATATGCTCTATACCTGCACTACCCAACATGGTAGCCTCTAGTCACACGTGACTATTTATATTTAAATTAAGTATAATTAAGAATTCACTTCTTCAGTCACGGTAGACATGTGGCTAGTGCCTGAGATACTCAACAAAACATTTCCATCGTCACAGAAGTTCTGGGGGATAGTGCTGCTCCGTACCACCCAAGCAGTGTAACTTACTTTTTCTTAAACTTCCCTAGCCTTTTCCCTTTGCCTGGGTTCTACAGAGAAATAGAACTGACAGGGTGTGTGTGTGTGTGTGTGTATGTGTATGTAAACATCATGAGATTTATTCATAGGAATTGGCTCATATGTCCATGCAGATTGGCAAGTCTGAATTCCATAGGGGTAGGTCACAAGACATCCAAGGCAGGCTTTGGTGAACTCTCCAGGTGAAGCTGGCTGACTGAGGAAAAGATAGATTCTTCCTTCTGGCTGTTGAAATCATCACTTCTCCCTCTAAGGCCTTCAGCTGATTAGATGAGAATTCTCTCATTGCTGAAGGGATTCTCCTTTGTTGATTATAGATGTAATCAGCCATGGATACAGTTAACTGACTAAAGATTTAACTCCATGAAATATCCTCACAGCAATAATCAGGCCAGTACTTACTTGACCAAACAAGTGGACCATAATGTTGCTAAGTTGACACGTAATGGTTTAATCAGACCTGGTATGTCATTGCCTCCTTTTGTTGTGTCTAGATCCCACCAGTTCTTTAAGGGTTAAAGAAATACTACCGCCTTTCGGGATCTCAGCTCTGTCCTCTCTATTGACACTGAAGGTGCTTTTCTTCCTTCCAAAAGCGCATACTTATAATTCTTGTGGCAGTTATATTCTGCCTTGTGTTGTAGTATTTTGGAAACTGATAAGTCTTTTCTTTAGATCCCAGCAGTGTGCTTAGCCCGTTCTAAATGTTTCACTGAACTAAATTGATTTGCATCTCTTTCCCAGGAAAAAAGGACCAAAAATTGTTCTGTCGGTGAAAGGCAGTGTTCAGTCAGGAGGACCTAGTTTAGAGATTCTTTGCAGCTTGAGGAGAGGAGAATGAATACTCTTCTCTGTAATTTGCATTTGATGTAAATATACACACACATACATACATGTACATATATAGAGAGAATATCAATAGTTTCCTCTTTTTAAAGGTAGAGGTGAATAGATTGTAATAAGAAAGTGCCTATCTGTGGGATTAGGTAGGAATTTGTGCAAGATGTCTACTTTCTAGGCATTTATTAAATGCTCTCTATAAGCCAGGCAAACGAAGATTATTCAGAAGGTGGTAAATGATGTGCCTAAACTTTTGGTAATTTTTTAAGACCCAACAATTCTCTGAATTGTTTCTTGTACTTACATCGTACATGTGATTTCCTGTGTAATTTTTATTAAAATTGTTAAATATTAGAGATGTTCCCATTAGAAAACTTTCTAGCCACTGCTTTATTTAAATATCCATATGTTCATTTAGAATTTTAAAGTTAGAAAAGATCTTACTGATCTTTAGTTTAACCTCCACATAGTTTGAGCCCCAGCCTGAATGCATGAGTTAGACATTAATGGATGAGCTGGAACTAGAACCTTCCATCTTCTGACTTAAGTTGAATAATTTTTTCTCTACTGAACAGTAGAGAATCTTAATCTCCGGTAGTGTATGAATTAGGTCAAATTGTATAAACTTCTTGGAAGTTGTCATGGTATTATTTAGACTATTAACTCATTTATATAGCTTTTTAGAAATGGAAACCTACCTTTCTCCTGAGATTTGGGAAGAATTGGGATTATAAGTGCATTAAACTAATAGATTACACTTCCTAAAGAAAAAGCATTCTATTTTTATTTAGAACAAATACTCCTAATAAATGGATGGTGGTTGCTGCTTAGCCTTTTGTCTTTACAGGATAAATCCTATAAAAATTAGAGGTAGAAGGAATTTGACCAGCCTTGTGTGTATTCTTTAGTCTTTAACGAATTTATTTTTTAATGCATTTTTATTGAAATATATTCCCATACCATACAAACCATCCAAAGTACAATCACTGGCTCACAATATCTTCACACATAATCCCATGATCAATTTTAGAACATTTTAATTACTCTAGAAAAGAAATAAAAACAGAAAAGAAAACCCAAATCCTCCCATAGCCCTAATCCCACCCCCTCCACACCACCATTATTGACCCTCGGTATTGGTGTAATACATTTGTTACTGTTGATGAAAAACTATTAGAATATTACTGTTAACTATAGTCAATAGTTTGGTACTTCCCCGCCCCCCATAAACCCCTCTATTATTAACGCCTAATAGTGTCATACTTTCGTTCTGATGACATACATGACTCTAAACTTCCCCTTTCTACCACACTCACACGCCATTCAGCACTGTTAATTATTCCCATAATAATGTGCTGAATGTCTATTGTGCATTTCCACACATTTAAGTTCAACCTAGTCAAACATTCTACACATATCTAGCACCCGCTCTCCATTCTTTAGCCTCATCCTATATCCTAGTAAGCTATATTCTATATTTTATGTCTGTGAGTTTACATATTATAATTAGTTCATATCAGTGAGATCATAAAATATTTATTCTTTTGTGTCTTACTTATTTCACATAACATAATGTCCTCAAAGTTCATACATGTTGTCATGTGCTTCAGGACTTCATTCCTTCTTACTGCTGAATAATATTCCATCGTATGTTGTCCTAGTTTGCTAGCTGCCAGAATGCAATATACCAGAAATGGAACAGCTTTTAAAAAGGGGAATTAAATAAGTTGCAGGTTCACAGTTCTAAGCCTGTAACGATGTCCCTATTAAAGCAGGTCTATAGAAATGTCCAAATTAAGGCACCAATAAAAGGTTACCTTCACTCAAGAAAGGCCAGTGAAGTTCAGGGTTTCTCTTTCAACTGGAAAGGCACATGGTGTACGTGGTGATGTCTGCTAGCCTTCTGTCCAGGCTTCTTGTTTTAGTGAAGCTCCGCCAGAGTGTTTTCCTTCTTCATCTCTAAAAGTCTCTAGCTGCATGGGCTCTCGTGGATGGTGGCTCTGTTGCAGCTCTGTTCTCTCCAAAATGTTTCCTCTTTTTGAAAGGATTCCAGTAAACTAATCAGACCCACGTGGAATGGGTGGAGTCACGTTTAATCAAAGTTAATGCCCACAATTGGGTGAGCCAAATCTCCATGGGGATAATCTAATCAAAGATTCCAACCTGCATCATTGAATAGGGATTAAAAGATTGGATCAGAATTAAAACATGGCTTTCTAGGGTGTATAATCCTTTCAAACCAGCACATATGTGTGTGCCACATTTTATCTGTTCATTTGTTGATGGACACTTGGATTGTTTACATCTTTTGGCATTTGTGAATAATGCTGCTATGAACATTGGTGTGCAGATGTCTGCATCCCTGCTTTCAGATCTTCTGGGTATATACTGAGTAGTGGGATTGCTGGCTGGTAAGGCAGCTCTATTCTTAGCTTCCTGAGAAACTGCCAAACTGTCCTCCACAATGGCTGTACAATTTTACATTTCCACAAGTAATGGATAATTGTACCAATTTCTCCACATGCTCTCCAACATTATGGATTTGAGGTGCATTTCCCTAATAGCTAGTGAAGCTGAGCATCTTTTCATGTGTTTTTTAGCCATATGTATTTTCTCTTTGGAAAAATGTCTGTTCATCTCTTTTGCCCATTTTTTAACTGGGTTGTCTTTTTTATTGTTGAGTTGTAGGATTTCTTTATATATTCTAAATACCAAACTGTCAGATACATGGTTTCAAATATTTTCTCCCATTGAGTCAGTTGCTTTTTCAACCCTTTAACAAAGTCCTTTGAAGCACTGAAGTATTCGATTTTTAGGTATTCCCAATTACCTATTTTTTCTTTTGTTGCTTTTGCTGTGGTGTAAAATCTAAGAAACTATCACTTATCACTAGATCTTGGAGTTATTTCCCTACATCTTCTAGGAGTTTTGTGGTATTGGTTCTTACATTTAGGTCTTTGATCTAGTTTTAGTTAATTTTTGTATAGTGTATGAGATAGGGGTCCTCTTTCATTCTTTTGGTTACTATTTAGTTTCTGCAGTATTAGCTAGCCTTTGTTGAGTTCTCTGTGGTTTATGTTACATGAACCCTCACAACAATCTTATGCTACAGTGATACTATTATTTTATCCTTTTCCTGATGAAAAAAAAGGCTCAGAGAGGTCAGGTAACTTTCCCTGTGTCACACTGCTAGTAAATGAAGGGGTAGAGATTTGAATCTTAGACTTTATATTTTATGCTTTTTAGTCTTCATGGTTTTTGCCATATCTGCTTAGCACCTATTTATGTATTTATAAGTTTTTGAAATCACTTACTTATTTTTTTTTTGTTATCAGTACTACCTAAAATCATCTCAACTACCAAACTCTGGAGAACATTCCATTACAGTATACTTTTAAGGTTAAATTTTTAAATTTTATTTTCTCTGGGAAATGAATAAATGTGCAGATGTTAGCATAGTCCTAGTTCTGAAAGACAAGTTTGTTTTGTTTTGTAAGAAAGTATATAATTAGAAGAGGTAGAAAATCTTTTTGACATTCATGTTTTTTGAAATAATAATGGTAAGCTATTTTTATTCTTAAGGATTAGAAATAATATTTTGAAGTGTTAATTTGTTATAGCCTAGCCAATTCACATATGGATTATTTCTTTCATGGAATGTAGTGTTCAGTATTCTGTTGTCTAAATTGACCAACTATTATCTGACAGATCTTGGAGTTGTTAATTCACAGAGATGGGGAATTTCAAGAACTAATGAAATTGGCGCTTAATCAAGGGAAGATCCATCATGAAATGCAAATTTTAGAAAAAGAAGTAGAAAAAAGAGACAGTGATATTCAGCAACTACAAAAACAGCTAAAGGAAGCAGAACAAATACTGGTAAGTTGGCCAAGGCTGGTTTTTGAGGTAAAAAGATATTTTTAATCTATTTCTGATAGTAAGTCAATTATCAGAATTTTGAAATGGGAGAAAAGTCTAAAAATGGCAGTCTGTCCTCTTAGTTAAAAAAAAAAGCCAATCCCTTTTTTACTTACTGTTTTTAGGTAATCTGTTAAAATAAAGCAGTACTTTTGACACATATTTTCATAATTTAAAGATTTCACAATATTGAATTACAGAAGTGAAATGGAGAGTTTTACTGACATGTTTCAATTATTTATCATAATAAGTTTTTACAGAAGTATTTGAAATCAGTAAAAATAAGTAACAGTTTTGTAAAATGATTAAAATTTGCAATCATTTATTTAGCTTTCCAACCCATACAAGGTGAAATTTGTATCCATGTCAAGGACCATTTTTCCCTTTGTTGTTCTTGGCTACTATTTCAGAGAGGCAATTTATTTCCTTAATTATTTCCCTAAATACTAATAGAATTATTACATGGTATTATTGCAGAAATAGCTGTGTTTAAGCCTCATATAAACCAGGTACTGCGGATTTCCTTATCTCAAAGACCCTTTTCAAAAAGGTGTTAGAAATGGACTTTAAGGGAAAATATATAGAAGCCTGACTAGTTGAGGGTAAAATAACCACTGCTATTGAAGAAACAATCCCAAGTAAATGCCTTTTTACAAATATATTCACAATAAATATAATTTGTTTTTCATTATGAAAGTAATACTTGTTTATCAAAAGATATTCGGAAAATACAGAAAAGTAGATGGGGGTAGGGAGGGGGGATTTGCCTTTAGTCCCACTGTGCAGAGATTGACACTATTAGCAGTTTGTTATATTTTTTCACTCTCAGGTAATTCATTTTCCCCCTATTATAATTAGGAGGATACTGATTTCCTGTTACTGTTAATTAAAACTTAAGCATTTTCCATACAATTATATCTTCTCTCTCTAGTTTTCCATACTTTGATGATCATCCTTGCAGCTTTCTTCTGCATTTAGGAATATTTCTTTAGGGGTAGTTTCTAAAAAAATTTAATTATTGAGTCAAAGACAGTGAACACCAAGTCCATGAGAAGACTGAATTTTATGATTTAGATAATAGCAGCTAGCATGCATTGAGCTCTTATCACTAGATATTGTGCTTTGCACTTTATATGCATTATCTCAGTCTTTACAACAATTATAGAAGGTCAGTGCTCGTATTTTGTTTTGTTGATGAGGAAACCATGGCTTAAATGAATAACTTACCCAGTGCGGCTGAACAGTGGAGATCTGAGTGGCCCCCTGTTCTTACCCTGGTTGTAGTTCAGGACATACTGGGTTACACCTTCAGTAGATTTTTTACCCTTTGTGGTACTTGGAATGTGGGGGGGTTATTTTCATGATGGCAGTCATTAAACACAGAGGTAATGCATAAATAAATATCAGTTCAAGAATATATCTTGTAAATTAAGGGAAAATATATTTTAGGGTACTTTATCCTACCCTTTGGCTCAAACTTTTGAACTAGATGCAGGAATAGGATCCTTTTGGGGTCGTATGTGGTCTGGATCTCTTCTGCGTGTTTACAATAAAAGATGTAAAGTTAAAAAATAAATGATCCAATTTGTTTCTAAAAACTGTTTTTCAAATGAGGACTGATTTGTTAACATAATATTTCTTGTGCTAAATAACATCCATTGTGGGGGTTTCCAAATTTCACATGTTGTTCTTGTGGGGTAAATGATCTTGTGAATTAAGCCAAAAACTATACTTGATATACTTAGAAATAAACTATATTTCTTTTTTTAATGTTGTTTAAACTAGGCAACAGCTGTTTACCAAGCAAAAGAAAAACTCAAATCAATAGAAAAAGCAAGAAAAGGTTAGTATCATGGGAAGACAGGATGACCTTCTGAAAAATCTAAATTTTAGTTTAAAGAAATTGATCAGACTATTATTGGTAATTATTTGCTGTTGTTAAAAAGATTCCTTTAAATTTTCATTTTAAATTATAATGAAATATCTGCTGGGTTAAATAAACATAAAATTGTGTTTATTTTTATAAAGTGTCTGCTCTGTTCTAGCACTATGGTAGATATTGTTAGGGAGGTAGAATTATCATGTCTCTTTTCCTGCTATGGGAAGCAACAATGGGAGGCAATTTATAGTTATGTTTATGAACATGAAATAAATACAGTTAGTTTATAAAATTGTTGGGAGAAGAGAAAGAAGGTCTGGAAGCAAGTGACATTTGAGTTGGGTTTTGAAAGATAAGATAGGATGAAAAAGAAATCCATTGGACAACTAGAGTGAGACTAGAATGGTTTGAGATGATGCACATTTAATGGTGGAGAGGCCCAGCATGCCTTGTCCTACCATGCTTCTCTTTTTCAGAGTCTTCCATGATGGATCTTTTAGTTTAATTTGCATGCAAAAAGTCAGAATTATAATTAAAACTTATGTTACTTGCTTTTAATAATTCATAGATAATGATTTACATTTAGTCGTCTCAGACTTATTGCCTAATTTTCCTCTTCCTTTCCTGTTTCTTGTGCAACCTCTTTTTTGATTGTTAAATAATGAAAAACAGCTAATATCCCTTGAGAGATGGCTAGGCTTCTATGGCTGGAAACAAGTCTCTAGGAGAGTGACTGAGATAGGCTGTCTGAAACCTACACAGTGGTTCTGTTTTGTTTTTAGTCTTCAAAACTCTTATACACACACACACAAACACACACACACACACACAAACTTGTACTGAAATACTCTCTAAAGTGTATAAAGTATAAGTTGAGTTTTCTCAGAAGTAACTGTTGTTGATGTTTGCTGTGTTTCCATTGAGAGATTTTTTTAAGTATATATTAAACATATATAATAAACATTCGTACACATGCATATAATAAGGATAATACACAGTACACATAAGCAGATATATATTTAAGCAAAAATCAGATCACACTGTACATATATTATTCAGCAGCTTATTTTTTTTTCAACTAGTGAATATTTCATGGGCATCCTTCTAAGTCGGCTCCACTTTGAGCCTCAGGGCCATGTGAAACAGTCAAGTGGTGTTCTGTGGTCTGTTTGCTCTTAGCTATAGCTTTGATGCCATTAGAAAATGAACTGCTCTAGTTTCCATGTTTAATTTGTCTCACTATTAACTTTCAGAACAGTGATAGTAGTTAATAGAGATTATTGAGCATTATGCTAGTGTCCCAGATTGATTCTTTAATATATTAGTTGATTTTTCTAAATAATTGTCTTTTTCTTTAGTTTAGAAATATATGATTAATTTACAGATACATGCAGGTGGTATTGGGGGTGAGGTGGGTGACTCAGATTAAATTCTTATTTGAGATCATTGCATCTGATGCATAATTATGATTTGTACTTTTAAATGTGTTTACTAGACTAACATGCTTTAATTTTCTCTTAACTCTCAGGTGCTATCTCCTCCGAAGAAATAATTAAGTATGCACATAGGATTAGTGCAAGTAATGCTGTGTGTGCCCCATTGACTTGGGTTCCAGGTAAAAATACTTCTCTTATATGCTAGATATAAGTGGTTTCAGAAATTCTTAGGAGCCTACACACAAAAATAAGAAAACAAGGTTAAATACAGAATGTATTTATCCTTAGAAACATCTGCTATATATTTTCACATCCTTAATCTTATATAAATAATATGAATCATAGGTTTTATAAATTTGTTTTTCTGTGTCATGTTCTGTTCTCCTCAGATTGTCACAAGCAAATTTTAAGAATCAAATCACTATAGTTTTCTAAATTTTCTTTCAAAATATCTGCTAATATATTAGACAGGCTTTTTCATATTTTTTTAAAGAAACTATGACATTTATTTATATAAGTGAACAAATTATACAGACAAGTCACATAAAAGCAAATAGTATTAGCAGACTGAAGTATGGAAAAATGCTCATCCTTGCTAGTAATGAAAGAAAAACAAACTAATCAACTTTGAACTCCCTCTTATACTTAGTAAATTAATAATAGCAATATATAAAACACCCACCCAAAACTGTAAAGTTTAGTGAAACTGATATACTCAAATGGTGACACTATAAAATGTTGCAGCTCTTTGGGAAAGCATAATGCAAACATATGAACCCTAAAATTGCCTGTATTATTTCACTTAATAATCTCTCCCAGGAATTTACCCTAATAAAATTGAAAACATCATATAATACTCATATATTATAATTTATTTAAATCATTTCCCTATTGCAAAATACATTGTTCTCAGATCTTTTCCATATAGAGAATAGTATGTTATTGTGAAGATTCAGAAAAGAAATAAGAGTGCTGGTATTTTTAAAATAAGTATGTTATGCTCTTAATTGAGAGATGGCTTTCATATTCCAAAATTGAAAATGCAACTTAAGTTTTTCAGAGAGCAAAAGAAAATTATTACTGCAAAGAAGGCATGAATGATTATTTTGTATATGGTTGGATTAAAAGCAGACTTTGTTTTTTTAGGGGACCCACGGAGACCATACCCAACTGATTTAGAGATGAGAAGTGGGTTATTGGGTCAGATGAACAATCCTTCCACTAATGGTGTGAATGGTCATTTACCAGGAGACGCACTTGCGGCAGGCAGACTGCCAGGTAATGTTAGCTATAACCATGTTTTCAAAGACTGAGGATTTTCAGATGTGAAAATGTTGGCATATGTGGATATTAAACAAGTTTGAGGGTCCAGACCCAACTTGTTTTAATAGGTAAGGTCTCTGCCAATTACCCTGTTCTTTACTTCTAGTTAAAGACTCTTGTAGATGCAAAGAAATTAAAACAGGCTGCCTTCTCTCTCATTTGTTACTATTCTGCCATCTTCCTCAGGTATTAGTCTTCTCCTTTATTGTTGACATCATTACTGCTCCTGATAAAGCTTTTCTTAAAATTGTGAAGCATGCCATGTAAACAGAATGTAAGAAATATATATGTTCAGTTTAAATACAATAAAGTGAACAGACTCCTGAACCACCCCTATATTAACAGAATGAATAAAAATAGCATTTTATAGATTTTTTAAAAACTAAATTAGCTTTTATTCTGAGCTTTAATCTTAAGTTTTTCATACAGTTTTATGCTATTCTTACATTTTCTATTATGTTCCCCATCTTTTATCCTTTGTAAGAGACTTTTCTTTTTGATTAGGTAGAATATTTGGGAAGTAGGAAAAAATAATACAAAAAGAAAAAAAATTACCTTTCGTGAAACAGTCAGTTTTAATATTTTAGTGTAATTCCTTTTTTCTGTAATTTTTACATTGTAAAAACATGCTGTAGATATTGCATCTTTTGCTTAATGTTACACTTCTAAGAAGTCCCTGTGTTATTAAAAATGCTTTATAAGCACCATTTTTGTTAGCTGTATAAAGTAAAAACTTTGGGCAGCTCACTTTGCATGCATCAGTTTCCTTAACTCCTCATCTTTCTCATTGTGATTGTAATTGAAACAAGGAAAATTTAAATTTATTAGTAGCAAGGTGTTAACTACTAAGTAGTAGAGAGCTATTTTTAAAACACAGGAAAAATAAACATAATAAGCAGCCACTACATCTAAGATCATAGAATAACCAAGGAAGGGGCAAACCTACAATGTCACCCCATGATATTCAGACCTCATGGAGAGGTTGGCTGCGGCCCTCTGGATGGCAGAGAAGTTAGACAAGGTACCACAGGCCAGAGCTGACAAACTGGAAATGACCTATGACAGTGATAAGAGACTTGCTGGGAAGCCACCCTGTGGGGAGTACTGGTGAAATTACTGGGGATGCGGTGAACACCACTTGTTGTCCTGCACACCATCCAGGCACCGCAGGGATGTCTACCTCTGCGCTTGTTAGTATACCATGTTCCCTGTCCATGGAAGTATAGACTCTAAATGTGACTTCGGTACTTTTTTCTAAGCTGTCTTTTAGAAATCATTGTCAATTCGTTTCTTTGATAAGAGTCATCTACAGTAACAGTTCTGTCTTCTGAGAAATTGTTCAGACTTGTTATAATACCCTAATATAGTAGTATATTACCCATTTATTTATAATATATAAAATAAGATATATGGCCTAATACAAAGATATATGTTTATGTGTACATAAATACATGAACATTTGGTAATTGTGAATGTCTGGCAGAAGAAAAATTGTTAACTATTTGAATAGTTCCTTAAAAAGTTGTATGGTACTTTAAAAAACTGGTTCCCAGTTGTTTTTGCTTGATAAAGTTGATCTTCATTAATTTGGCCAAATGTGTTTAGAGCTCTTTTAAAAATACTTATTTTGCATTATTTGCTTCAAGGGAAGAGTAAGAGCAAAAATTAATTACAATTGGAAATATTCTTGTATTTTTTCTTTCCTGTAGATGTGCTTGCTCCACAGTATCCATGGCAGTCAAATGATTTGTCAATGAATATGTTACCACCAAATCACAGTAATGACTTTTTGTTGGAACCTCCTGGGCATAATAAAGAAAATGAAGATGATGTGGAGGTGATGTCAACAGACTCCTCAAGCAGTAGTAGCGATTCTGATTAAAAAGGCATAAAAGACAAAAAGCATACAGAATCGAATATTATAGATTTCTGTTCCTTAAGTAATAGCAGGAAAATGTTAACTGCAAACCTGTAAGAAAGCCAGATAAATATTGGCTAAAGCAGAATTGTGCAACCATTTAAAAATAAGAGTGGGCTTACTTTTTAAAGCCACAAGTCATGGTTTCAGTTCTAATCTACTGAATATGTAAGGAATAATCAAAATTTACTGTTGATAGAAAAGATTTTTAGTTGTTCAGTGCTGTCTTAACCTGTTCCAGTTGTGTTGGACTTGTACAATAGTTCTGGAAATAAGATTTAAAAGAAACAACCCCTGTATATATTACTCATAGGCCTCTAGGAACCTAGAGAAGCATTTTTAAAAAGCAGTGAATCATCGAATGTTGCTTACTTCCGAATAACAAAAGCCTTCATTTCAGTCAGGCTTCTGTTTTCTTCTGTTGCAGGAACAGAAGGAATGGTTTCAGTTCATGCTATTTGTAATTATTGTAATTTTTGTAAATAAACTCATTTTTGTTGTATTTATTGTGCTTTTTTTAAAAAAACCAAATATACTTTCAGTGCAAGTAGGAATTACTTCTGAAATCCAGTTATATTTTATACATTTTTAAGTAGAATTCAGGACTAAGAATGAACATGATGCAATAGATATATCTAAACTAGTAATCACAACTAAGTTTCTTAGAACCCATATTTCTGTTTTCTTAGAAAACATAAAATGAGGTTGTTTTTAAATAATTGAAAAAATTCACCTCAGTTATGTGTGATTTTAAGAATAACACAAATTGTATGAAGAGTTTAGAATGGAAAGCAACTCTCTTACTCTTACCTTCTTATGGCTTTTGCTAGAATCACTTATGGTGGTTAACCTCAATGTTTAAAAAGTAAGCTTATACCACTATTTCTTTGTTTATCAACTTTAGACAGCATTTGTGTCTTTTGCATTTTAGCTGATTGGAAAAGTGATAAAACATCCATTTGTGGAATGCTAGCACAAATAGTAAAGCACAAAGGAGAAAGTAAAATTATTAGCGTTCTACTGAGTGATACCATTTAACATTTTCAGTGTACATTCTTTGTTTTAAAAATTGACTTAGGTTCATTTTTTAAATGAGAATATATGTACCTCCTGAGATTCTGCAGAATTTTTTGTTAGTAATTTCTGTATTCCTCAAATGAACTGAGAATTTTTTCCCAACTTTTTTCTATTGATTTTTCAAGTGATAAATGATCCCTGTAGGAAAATTGGAAAATAATATTTAAAGAAGAAATTAATCATAATTCCATAATCTAGAATTAAGAATGCTTAATACTTGGGTGTATTTCCCTCTAGTCTTTTTTTTATGAGGGGAATGTTACCGTAACTAATTTTAAACCTTGCTTTGTATATTATACTATGAATATTTTTTCCATGTGGATACATTGAAATACTTGCTTTCATGGCAATATTAATCCATCATGTGGATGTGCCATAATCTAATTGCTTTTTTATTGGATATTTAGGATGTTTGCTTTTTTATTAGTTTGGCTATTACAATATTTGTGCACAAACTCTTGTATTTATCTCTCAGTCATTAGGATCAAATCAAAAGGAATATTTTTTCCCCAGTTTTTTTATCCCTTAATTAGGTTTTTATTACTGCTATAACAAATTATCATAAATGTGGTGGCTTAAAATAAGTTTATCATTTTAGAGTTCTGGAGCTCAGAAATCTAAAATGGCTCTCTGGTATAAAATTGTCAGCAGGGCTGCATTTTTATGAAGGCTCTAGAAGAGAATCCGTGGTCTTACCTTTTCCACGTTGCAGAGGCTACCCTCAACTCTTGGCTTCTGTAAAGCCAGAAATGGTCAGTTGAGTCTCAATCTGTCTCCCTCTGACATTATTCTGCTTCTGGCTTCCAATTTAAGGGACCCTTGTGTTTATACTGGGCCTGCCTGGATAAGCCAGGATGATATCTATTTCTTATTTATTTTTGGATGGGCAGGCACTGGGAATCAAACCCGGGTCTCTGGCATAGCAAGCGAGAATTATGCCACTGAGCCACCGTTGCACCACCTGATCTATTTTTAAATCAGCTGATTTGTAATCTTCTACTTGCAACTTTCATCCTCCCTTGTCATTTAACAGCATTTTAACAGGCTCAGAGAGTAGGATTTGGGTATCTTTGGAAGCCATTATTCTGCCCACCACAGATGAATAATCCAAACTTTTCTCATGAAAGTTATGTAAATGTACACCCCACCAGGGATACACATAAAGACTTGTTTAGCTGCTGTATATAAAGTGCTACTAAATTAAATCATTCTATTTTTTTTGTTTATTTGGTTTTTAAATATAAAAGGTTTTGTGCATGTCCAAATAGGCTACCTTTAAAATAACTGCTTCTAGAAGTGCTCTTTCTATAATAGTGTCATAGGCTCACATCTATCTGTGGAGGCCAGATCAGTAAGTGATGTAGAAGTAAGTAGTGGTTCGGTATTACATAATAGGGAGACATGAAATGGCAACCAAACCTAGGGAGTGTATGCTTCAGCATTAAAACCAGATTATATGTGCCACTGAATTGTACACTTAAAAATAGTTAAAATGGCAAGTTTTGTTACATATATGTTACCACAGTAAAATAAAACTTAAAAATCAGATTATATAAAATGTGGGACAAATCTAGGCCACAAGTGCCAGTTTGTGATCTTGTTATATAACTTGTGCAGGTGTTGCTTTGGAAACATAGTTAAGAGTGGGATGTGATGTTATTCTGAGGTTGGGGGTGGACAGTGCGATGTGATGTATTCTGAGGTTGGGGGTGGACAAGCCCTTGTCCCTCAGTCGCATCGGCAGTTTTTGGTGAATGGTAAAAGGAAACAAGTTGGGGCTGCAAAAAGAGGGTAAAGGATAAACAGCTTATTTATAAAGCAACAATTATGTGGGAAGATTTCTAAATATATGTATAGGAAGTTACTATTTTGTGTTTTGATTCTCCAGTGTTCCTTTTAGTGAAGATCTGTAGACTGTCTATTCTTTCCTCCTGTTAAGTACAACTGCAATTCTGAGGATATCAGTCAGATTTTTTGCAATTTCCTTTTCAGAGGAAGACTTGTGGTTATCCCAGGGCCCCTCCTACCCTACAGCTAGTCTACTCTGACACCCCACTGCCATTCTCGGCACATGGAATGCTTGAGCTTTACCTAAAAGCATAGCTTGAGCTTTACCTAAAAGCATAGTGCAAGTTACATTATAATAGACCCTCAGTGGGTGTTTACTTTAAGGAGGAATTATCTACTTCCTTCTTTGAAAATGTTCATGAAAACTGCAAGGACCCTTTTTACCCCTCCAGTTTAGAGCCTGGAACTGAGCCAGAATCATTGGCTGTTTGCTGGTTCCTCTCCATGAACCCTACCCTGGCCATCCTACATCCAGAGCCAAAGATGTCTCCTACTCTGAAGGGAACGAGTACAGAGATTTAACTACTCATAGTGCTCACAGAAGGGAGAAGAGAAGAAAAACCAATTATAATGTATAAAAAGACGTTTCTGAGACAACTGGGAATGTTTGATTATGAACTGGACAAGAGCGGGTAATGAAGGTTTAATTTTTAGAGCAGTTAAATAATGACAGCATAGTTCGGGAGAGCTAGTTCTGCACATTATGCTGATGTGTGAGGGTGAGGAGGCCTAATGTCTAGGGTTGGCTTTAGGATACCACAGTACAGTATCAGTAGGGATGGTAAAGACCACCACAAAGCCAACTCCATAAAAGCAGTAAGAACACTGGCAAAAATTGTCAAAATGGGCATTTTTAGAACTCTGGGAGTTAACCAAAGACAATAATACAGTGAGTATTTGAACAGCTGAATCTCAATAAGATTGGTGAGGTGCCCTGTTCTCGTGCCTTTCTTCCAAACTTCCTGGTAGTACTGAAAACCAACAGCCTCACAGTCATGGTGGAAACTAGCAGCCTACTAGCTGTTGGAGGGGGCAAATTAGGTTGCTGTTCCCCACAAACACCATTCTTGGATTATAGTCATTACATGGCCTGTCTGGCAATTCTCTTGAAATGCCCCATTCACAAAGCTTGTCTTCATTTGGCTGGCTCAGAGCTAGTTCTATGTGAACAGCCTTTTTCCTGGGGCTTGGTGGAAAACAATCATCTGCAACTGTTTCATATCACAGCTGTATGTCTGCCGTAGCAATAACTTCTACTGGAGCAAACAAGCTGACCAAAACCCTAAAAGGAAAAGCTGGAAAATAAGATATCCATGGGGGGAATCAGCAAGGCCACATGTCTATGGTGGTCACATAGGAAAATACCTAAGAGGTCCCTCATCTCCCATCTCTGGCTATCTTGCCAGTCTGCAAGTAGGAAGTGAAGACAAAGGCAGAGTTGTAAACATTGCCTGAGTGTTGAGGGCATACCTCAATGTACTCACAGAGTCTCTCAACAAAGGCTGGGAGATTTATTGTTTCAGGCATTTAAGGAAATCTCTGTCCAATCAGTGGCTGGCTGCTAAACTAACCAAGCAAAGACATCAGGGGTCACATGTTGATGTGATCTTGTACATGGACAATCCTACACAATTCATTAGAAAGCTATTAGAACTATATATTTCTAGACACTAGTATTGGATAATAAAGGAAATTTAGTAAAACAACTGCATTAATGATACTTAGGAATGAATTTAACCATAGATGTGCAAGACTTCTAAAAGACAAAACATCAATGAAAGGAATTAAGGAAGACCTACATAAATGGAAAGACACCCTTTTGTTCATGGACTGTAAGACTTTTAATATGTGGCAATACTCCCCTCAATCTACAAATTCAATGCAAACCCTATCAAAATCTCAGCTGCCACTTTTAATGACATTGATGAGTTTATTCTAAAATTTATACAGAACACAAGGGACATAGAAGAGCCAAAACAACACTGAGCAAGGAAAACAAAGTTGGAGAACCATGCTTCCTATTTCAAAACCTACTACAGAGCTACAGAATCAAAACTGGTGCTTGCAATAGGATAAACAGATGAATGGAATGGAATTGAATAGGAGTTCCTTTCTGGACTTTCAAGCCTATTCTATTCATTTGTATGTTGATTTTTGACAATGATATCAAGTCCACTTAATGAGGAAAATAATATTGTCCAAAATGGTTCTAGTGCAACTGGACATCCACATGCAAAAGAATGAAGTTGGACTCCTAAAGATGCTTAACACCATTAGTCATTAGGGAAATGCAAATCAAACCCACAATGAGCTACCATTTCCTACCCACTTAGGATGGCTACAATAAAAAGATAGTCAATGTAGCTGTTGGCGATGATGTGGAGAGGCATGAAATAGACTGCTGGATGTGGGGAAAGGGTTCAGCAGATGGTAGAGGTAGTTTGAAACATCAAGTGAGAAGAATGAAGACAATCTCAGGTAAAGATTGGTGTGCAGTTTCTGGAGCACAGGAGAAAGAACTGGGCTGCTGATAATGTCGTTTGGAGAGTTATCAAAGAATAGATGGTAATTGAATCCATAAAGAAAAAAATAACACAACAAGTATTTACAGTAAGTATTAGGCCCAGCTGAAGTGGGTGAAAAGCTTGGCTGGTTTGCTTGCTACTTTGTTCCTTTTGCCCATGAATTATTCTGATGAATAGAACGAAGAGTGACATTCTGTTGCATATAGTTAAGCACTATTATTCAAGACAGCAGGTATCTCAACATGTTAGACATAAAAATGGGGCAAAATCTAGAATGAGAATGGAGAACAAGTGTGGATGATTTAACCTACAGTCTGAATACTATGAAGCACCTGTCACACACAGTATTTGGCATATTATAAATGCAAAATAAAGTGTTTATGGAGTACCTAAAGGACATGCTTACATTTTCAACTTCTTGAGGTTATACACCTCTCAGTCAATGCATAGTGTTACCATGAATTTGTGTTTTCTATAAATTTTTATCTAAGTCCAGCACTGACTTACATGTGTAACGTAAATAGTGTTATTTTAAAAATAGAGAGGCAGTTCTAACATGTGATTTTATGCTGGAAAAAGACTTTGTATGTCTTTTCGCATATAGATGACTCCCCGTAAAGTTAGCAGACAGTTGAGGTAACAAAGAAATGCCCCTGCTTAGATGGAGCCAGAAGCAGAAGAGAGCATTTGCTGGTCCTGAGCTGGCTGGCATCTTGGAGCTTGACTTAGCAAATTAGATGAGGAGCTACTGCAGATTCCCAAGTGTCCTAAGTGTCCTGGGAGTGTGAGGGGTATGTCAGGAACTTTAGTTGACATTTAACTTCATGAGGACGTTGCTATTTTTTCCTGCTAAAGGCAGGTCTCAAACCATCTAAGAATTCACTGTTTACTTAAGAGTTTTAAGTCCTGCTCCATGTATTTACTCATTTGGAGAAATAGTTACTGATACTGGATGCCAACTAAGCATATTAAGTCCTGAGGTAATACATAATCTTCTAATACGATGCTCTTGTTTTTTCTTTCCATTGACATAAACCTTCATATCTAGTTCAGTGAATTAAACCCATAAATTCCTAAAGAATTTGTCTACCAAAAATTGAAAGTGGTAGATATAATAATACTCTAAAGGTCTGTGATAAGTTTTCAAAGCTAGAAAACATCTGCTTGGAGAACTAGTATGAGATATCTCAATGAATTCACCATCAACTGTATTTGAGAATCAATATGCAATCAATTTCACAATCCACTGCACAAAGGTTCCATCCAGAAACAGATGGCTTGTCTGCTTTCTTCTTATCAAGCCTCATGTGCCTGCATTTAGGGAGAAGAGAGGGACAGGGATTAAGTCAACTGATGAGGAGAGAAATATTAATGAACATGCAAGAGAAGGATGTGGAATTTATCAGTGTATGAGAAGTTCAAGGAACATACATTGATTATTATATTTGAGCTCTTCAAACATCTTAATATCAGGGAAATATGTAAAAATAGAATGAATAAAAAATAAGAATTATCTTCACAAGGCAAATAATGTACACATATAATTTTGGAAAAAACTATTAAGGAAAGAACTTAAAAAATTATTTTCACTCACTGGAAGAAAGACTCCTTCATGGCAAGTATTTAGAAAAGATTCAATAGCTTTTGAATCTTTTAAAGGGAAAAATTCAAATGCAACCACTCTAAGTCAAGCACATAATTTAACAGAAGTGGACTCAGAAAGAAGAGAATGGGACTTCCTGGAGTAATAAAAAAGTTCTTGAACTTTCTGGTTTCAGATATCTATACATTATTACAAATTACTGAGAATAACAAAGAATTTTGTTTTTGAGTGTTTTATCTATCGATATTTATGATATTCAAAATGAAAGCTGAGAAATGTTAACAGTTTTTATTAAATCATTTATAACAACAAATCCATTCATCATTAACATAAAACATAAACTTTATGAAAAACAATATTTTACAAACAAAAAAATTAGTGAGAAGAGTGATCAGACTTTCATATTTTTGTAAATCTCTTTTAATGTCTGGCTTCATGGAAGAAAGCTGGAGTCAAATCTGCTTTTGCATTCAGTCTGTTATGATACAACATATTACACAGCTTCTGGAAAACCCCTCTGTAAATTCATAAAACACTGAGTGAAAATGGCAAATTATCTTAGTATTATAAAAGTAGTTTTGATGTTGAGCACTCCCTAAAAGGATCTCATGGACCAGATCCTACTTTAAGAACCACTGCTCTCATCTAATCTCTTCATTTTACACATAAGGACACAATCTGAGAGAGATTGAGAATCCAAAACAACACGGCCTGTTATAAAGGTAGAATACAGATCCTGGATGTTTTGTTCCACTTCTCTTGGTTTCAGTTCTCAATCAGAAACCTGGGGAATATATACTACTGGCCTGTTTGGTTCTCTCTACTCTGAAAGGGTGTCACACTATATTACTAAAACTTGTATTAAATAAAAAAGAGGAAAATCAACAAACATGATAAAAAAGTAGATATGACCTCTACTTGAACCGAAATGCTAAGACAAATTCTATTACTCCCTACTCCATGCAGTATATAAGAGCAGACTTATATAAGAGCAGACAGCTTACATAAATATGGAAACATCACCATTTATCACATATTCTGTGGCTGGCATGAAATTCATTGACATATCCCAGAAAAATTTTTACACACATTAGCCAAAAGGAAGTTGTGTATACTAAAAGACTATAAATAAAGTGGCAATCCAATGGGACCTTTAGGTAAAATGGAGCAGCTCTGAAATATAGATGATTTTACATTCCCTACCTCAGACATTTTTTCTTTCCTTTTTTTAATTAAAGAATCTTTTTGTCCACCTAGAGATGACTTCCTTTATATCCTACCAGATGATCCAAATCTTCTTTAAAAGGATCATAACCTTGTTCCTTTAAACAACGTAGTGCCCAGAAAAGCTGGTCCAGTGGAGGAAATTCATCCCAGGGTACCCACTCCCAATCTAGAAAAGAAGGACAGGATAGAAGATCAACTTATTTGCTGAAAGGAAGCACAGTGTTTATTCTGGCATGCTAATCTACATTTAGAAAAAATAAACTGAATTTTTAAATGATTTGCTACTAATAAAATAAGCTATAATAGGATGTTACTTAGAATGGAGATCTTAAGAAGAGAATGGTGAGCATTTCAGACATGCTGTTATTTGTATATGAAGTCAATTTTACAAAGCCATATCATGATAAAATCCAAATTCAGTATCATTTGTGTTTATTTAAATAGTGGCCAAACAAAATTCTGAGAACTTTATATACCACAAGTTACTCTACACTAAAATAAACTAGTTTCCTTGCCTATGAAATAAGGTAAAATGCTAATTTCTAAGTGAGCCACCATCTCTTAAAGGTAAAAGATTTTGGGCAGAGAATAAAAAACCATTAAGCCTTTAGTATTTTAGATAGACAAATGCAAAGGGTGCTGATTAAAAAACAAGCTATTGAAAGACAAAGGATTTAACAGTATTTGTCAGCTGTAAGTTACATAAAATTCTAGAGCAAAACGCTAGATTGGCATTTTCTTTGTTGATTGTTAGTGTAAATAACAAAAGCACAGAAAAGTAAATACAGAAATATTAAGGTATACATTCTATATTTTAAGTGTTTCTTTAGATTACATTTGTGTTTATGTGCCTATAAAATTCAGATATGTATTTCCACTCTGGGGAAACAGGGGATGAAGAACACACTAAGTGGGAGCATACCAAGTACTGGAAGGGCTGATGAACATCAGAGACCCACAATCACCGAGAGGGAGGCAGTGGGGAGGGAGACTAAGATTGAGCACCCCACAACATGCTGCAAGATGATCAAGTAACCAAGTCCTGCAAAGACACTATTCCCCGTCTCCTAGAAAATGAAGTATGTAGATGATCCTCCTAATTAAAATTGGATGGTTGGGGGAATGATGAAGTAAACAAGTAAAACGAAGCAGGATATCCTGACCAGTACCTGGTGAAGATGGGGCCAGGGACCACATCTCTCTATTGCCAATAAAACAAAGCCCCACCCAGGCACTGCATCTTGGCCAGGCTGCAGCTGGTTAAGAACAATCTTGAAAATCAACAGCTCTCAACAGGGATTAAAGTGAAAAGAATTCCTGCTATATGTTATTAGACCTACAGAAGGATAAGTCTTTTCAATAAATCAGATTTAGTGCTAGTGATCTTTGGCCTTATAGAAGCATACTGCTTAATTTAAGATTACATGCAACAATTCTGAAAGTCACAAGAGAGAGGCAGCACATCATATCTAAGAGGGCCTCAGTATGGTTCAGTGCCAGTGAGGCAAGAAGGCAGTGGGAAGACATACTTAAGGTGTTGAAAGAAAAAAATGGTCAACGAAGAAGTCTGTATCTGGCAAAACAGCCTTTCAAAAATGAGAGATGAATTACATTAATCAAAACAGTATGGTACTAGGTTGGTGTGATGCCCCGATATATCCCACATTAATTCGGGCAACGAATAAAGAAGTATTTGCAAATCCCCCTTGGAGGACTGGGAAGAAAACTTCCTTATTTGGAGAATTTCTCATGTTTTTGCAAGCAGTGGGGACAACCAAAGCAACAGGTCAAGCCCTCGATTTTGGGATTCACCCTTACAAAATATATTCCTGCAAAGGGTAGACTAAGCCTACTTGAAATTATGCCTACCCTGAGAGAACCTCTTTTGTTGCTCAGCTGTGGCCTCTCTAAGCCAACTTGGCTGGTGAACTCACCACCCTCCCCACTACATGGGACACGACACCCCTGGGCATAAATATTCAAGGCAACATGGTACAGAACTCCCGGGATGAGCTGGGACCTGGTTTCAAGGGCTTGAGAAAGCCTTCTTGACCAAAAGAGGGAAGAGAGAATTGAGACAAAATAAAGTTTCAGTGACTGAGTGATTTCAAACAGAGTCAAGAGGTTATTCTTATGCATAGATATTCCTTTTTAGTTTATGGTATATTGGAGTGGCTGGAGGGAAGTACCTGAAACTGTTGAGCTATGTTCCAGTAGCCTTATCCTTAAAGGTGACTATATAAAGAGTAACTTTTACAATGTGACTGTGTGATTGTGAAAACCTTGTGTATAATGCTCCTTTATCCAGGGTATGGACAGATGAGTAAAAAATATGGATTAAAAAAATAAACAAATAATAGGGGGGACAAAGGTTAAAATAAATTGGGTAGATGGAAATAGTAGTGGTCAATGAGAGGGAGGGTAAGGGGCTTGGAATGTATGAGTTTTTTCCCTCTTTCATTTCTTTTTCTGGAGTGATGCAAATGTTCTGAAAAATGATCATGATGATGAATATACAACTATGCGATGATACTGTGAGTCACTGATTGTATACCATATATGGACTGTATGTGTGTGAAGATTTATCAATAAAAATATTAAAAAAAAAAAAAGAAAAGCCATGGCTTTCATCTATTCATACTAGGCATGCAGAAGCCTGGCTTTTCTGGTTAACCGAACGGATGTAGGTAGTCTAGAGCTACACAATTTGACCTTCCTCATTGATAACATTTGCCATTTCACTTTGGGCTGTATAGTCTCCCAATGTCTACAGTTCCCTCAATGGCCAGTAGAGTCATTGAAGAGAAACAGAACCTTCAGAAAACACTGTGAATAATGACAGTGAGAGAGGAAGAAGTTGCTGGTTATACGCTACTTATATATTTTTGAAATATAGGTCAGATCTAGTGGAAGGGAAAGAAACTTCCTGTTGAATTTTCATTTACTGTATGTATCTGGAAATCTCTAAATGTGATTTCTTAGTGTCAAATAAGCTGCAGAAATCTG
>PVIY010006686.1:0-36615 GCA_004026745.1 Myrmecophaga tridactyla | reverse complement strand
ACCTTATACAAAACTCAACTCAAAATGGACTAAAGACCTAAATATAAGAGCCAGAACTATCAAACTCCCAGAAGAAAACACAGGGAAGCACCTTTAGGACCTTGTGTCGGGCAATGGTTTCTCAGACTTTACACCCAAAGCACAAGCAACAAAATTAAAAATAGGCAAATGGGACCTCATCAAAATTTAAAATGCTTGTGTCTCAAAGAACTTTATCACAAAAGTAAAAAGACAACCTACAGAGTGAGAGAAAATATTTGGAAACCACACATGTGATAAAGTATTAATATGCAGGATATATAAAGAAATCCTTCAACTTAACAAAAAGACAAACAACCCAATTAAAAATGGGCAAAGACTTGAACAGACATTTCTCCAAAGAAAATAAGCAAATGGTAAGAAAGCATGAAAAGATGCTCAACATCATCAGCTATCAGGGAAAGGCAAATCAAAACCACGAGATACCATTTCATACCCATTAGAAAGGCTGCTACTTAAAAAATGGAAAGTAAGTGTTGGAGAGGATGCAGATAAATAGGAACACTTATTCATTGCTGGTGGCAATGTAAAATGGTGTAGCCACCATAGAAAATGGTTTGGTGGTTTCTCAGAAAGCTAAGTCTAGAATTACCATATGACCTGGCAATTCCACTACTGGGTACATACCCCAAAGAACTGAAAACAGGGATGCGAACAAACACTTGCACACCAATGTTCATAGTGGCATTGTTCACAATTGCCAAACGATGGAAGCAACTCAAGTGTCCATCAACTGATGACTGGATAAACAAAATGTGGTACATACATACAATGGAATATTATTCAGCTATCAAAAGGAATGAAGTCCTGATACATTCAACAATATGGCTGAACACTGAAGACACTATACTGAATGAAATAAGACAGACACGAAAGGACAAATATTGTATGATCTCACTGATCTGAAACAATTAACATAAGCAAACACAAAGAGTCAGAATCTAGATACAGGTTACCAGGGAAAGGGGTGGGGGCAGGGAATGGGAAGTTAGGGCTTAAAAAGTACAGGGTTTTTATTTGGGATGATGGATGTTTTGGTAATGGATGCTGGTAATGACAGCACAACATTGTAAATGCAATTAACAACACTGAAATAAATATCTGATTATGATTAAAAGAAGAAATGTGAGACCATATATATATATATATATATATATATATATACATGGTAACAGAATAAAAATTAAAAAAAAAAATTCCAAGGAACTAAACTATACAAACAAGAACCCTAAGTTAAACCATTAAATTAATAATATAATTATGAAGATGTGCTATCATTAGCTGTAACAAATGTTTCACACCAATACAAGGTGTTAGTGATGGAGTGGCATATGGGAATCCTGTATTTTATGCATGATTGTTCTGTAAACCTCCAACTTCTCTAATAAAGAAAAAAACAAAATGAGGGAGAAATTAAGACATTCTCAGATAAACAAAGGCTGAGGGATGTTGTCACCACTAGACCACCCCTACAAGACACGCCACAGGGAGTTCTGTAGGTTGAAAGGAAAGGATACAAGACAACTGATGGAAGCCATATAAAGAAATCAAGATCTCTAATAAAGATTGTGACATGGGTAAATATAAATACCAGTACTATTGTATTTATCTGTCACCCCATTTTTTACTTGCTACAGGACCTAAAAGGCAAATGCACAAAAATGCACAAAATATGATACAGTGGTTTTTGACTTGGAAATTTTAACAAGAACTATATAAAGATGAGGGGATGGAGAGGTACAGAAATATAAGTTTATGTGTACTACTGAAGACAAGTTGGTTTCAAAGCAAACAAGATTGTTAGAGATTCAGGATGTTAAATTTAAGCTCCACGGAACTACAAAGAAAATATAAGGGAATATGCAAACTTATAGAGATAGAAAGTTGAGTACAGGTTATCGGGGGTGGTGGTGGAGGCAATAGAGAGTTAATATAAAATGAATGTAGGGCTTCTGTTTGGGGTGAGAGGAAAGTTCTAGTAATGGATGGTGGTGAGGTACTGCATCATTGTGAAGGGGAATAATCCCACAGAATGGTATGCTTCAGAGGGGACGGTACAGAAAACACACATGTTGCAAAAGAAAAGAAAGAGAGATTAAAGAGATAATGACAATTAAATGCAATATATGATACTGAGGAGATCTAAGAATGGAGGAGAAAGGGCACAAAAGGACACTATAGAGACATAAGAAAAAACTGAATATAGACTATAAACTTCACATCAATGTTAAATCTCTGAATTTGAGAACTATTCACAGGAAATGTACACAAAGTATTCTTTTTTCAAGGAGTATGATGTGCAGGTATGCAATCTGTTCTTAAATGTTCAAAAGAGAGAGAGAAGAAGAAAGACGATACAGCAAAGGTAGTAAAATGTTAAAACTGGTAGATCTGAGTATCTGGCACGGTAAATAAAAATATGCTGGTGTTCTCTGCATGGGTTTTGCATTATTTTTGCTAGTGTCTTGTAAGTTTGATATTATTTCAAAATAAAGTTAAAACAAATAAGGAAAAAAAACCCCAAACATACAAAAAACAGACTAAAATAAAAATAAATGCTAACAATAATATTACCATTTATTGGGCACTTACTGCATGCACTTAGTCCTTTGTGTTAAATCATTTCTTCCCCACAACAACCCACGTAAGGAGTCACTTATTATTAGACATCAGAAAACAGGCCCAGAGACATTATTAAATAACTTGCCCAAGGTCACACAGTGGAAAAACCAGAATACAAACCCAAGCAATCTCTCTATAGCATTTTTTGTCCACATCTTTATGTCTCAAAGGATTTAAGTATAACCAAAAAGAAAAAATATATAAATCTAATTTATTCACTGGCAATAAAACATAATACTCCTTCAGGCTCTATGCTCTTCTCAAAGAAAATGCATTATTACATAATTCTCTTACTTTCATTTTTTTCAGGCTCTACATTCTTTGGTTCTGAATCATGAGTCAAATCCACCTCTCCTTTCATTAATATGGTGACATAATGGTAATTCTCAGTTTCAATGAAAGAATTCACAACTGAGGCAAAACGAACATTTTTCAGGTGAAGAGCTGTTTCTTCCCAGGTTTCCCGTTGAGCACATTCTTCCCAGCTTTCACTGGAAAACAGAAACAAAACACTGTATTAAATTTGTTTATATCATTTTTCCATGCAATTCTTGACTAGAAACTTCTATAGTAAAGCAAAAGTACTATACTTGGTTCAGACCTCAAAACAATGAATCAACAACACTGCCTTTGTCATTCTGCATATCTTGTATTTAGTTATTTGAAGACCAAAAGGATTTCATATTGAGCAGAAAGACACATTTAAACAGTTCAGCAATAATTCACATGCCTGGAAGCAGTAAGCAACCAGGAGGCAGTTTAGTATATTAGTGAAGCATACAAGGCTTTGGAGTCAACTGTAGACAGAGGTTTGAATTCCAATTCCATTACTTTCTACTTGGACAAGTACAAAGTACTGCTTTCTCGTGGGGTTGTAAATATATCAAAGAGAACAGAATGTCTTTTTCTGTAGTCTCACAATTTCAGGTTAACCCTCACAATTGAGAATAAGCAACACCCACCTCACAGTCACAAGAGTACAACGACCAATCAGGCGTCCCCTACCTCCAAGGGGTTTGCTAAGGAAAGCCAGACAAGTCCTTCGACCCTTTAACTCACTCAGGCCGCCTAAGAAAGACAGGAGCTCTTTGGGAAGGAGGGAAGTTGTGATTATCAGCCTAATAGGAATGTATGTTGTTTCCCTTCCTCCCAAGGAGGTATGTGCTCTACCCCCAAGTCAAGTAAGATGTGGTCCCAGAGAATCCAGTTAGATTGGAGATGGCAGCACAGAGATGACAGTGTGTCACACCCATACTATACTAAGTACATACTGAGGTGCAGAAATTCAAAGGCCTACCCCAAGGCATCAGAGCAAAGGTGGTAGGAGGGGAAGAGTTCCTGGGTTCTGAAATGTGTCCCTTGGGAGTTTAGGGATGTATGTGACTAGAGAGATTGAGGTTTAATTTCTACCTGGGGAATTTAGAAGGCAGGAGATTGCTTCAAGTAGCTGCCAGGGCAGAGCAAGGGCAAAGGACAGTAGGAAAAGCATCGTTTGCACTGTGCACTTTTTTGGGGCCAAGCAGATGCCATAGAGACTGCTGGATAATCCAAGAGGGAACCCCAGCAGGAAGAAGCTGTAGGGTGGGGAGCTAAGAGCAAGAGCTAGGGAAGGGGGTGGGTGTCATGAAAATCAGTCACCTATGTCAGGGAGCTGTCCCTGTGGGACTTGTAAATAACGCATACACAGACCCTAAGAAAGGAGTAACATGGAAACCTGCACCCAGAGTGCACCAACAGGGGCATAACAGCAGCACTGGGCACATAATATAAAAGCTTTCCCTTGTGCTCTTCTCCAACACAGAGATGAGAAGGTGGAGAAAGAACAAAACCATGGACCATACCTATTTCCCCCACTACAGGTGTCGCATACACAGAAGAGAGATTACAAACTGGAAATGAGACTGAGGTTTTAAATTGGACTGGACTTCAAAGTGCTGGAAAGAGAATCCTAATGACCATAATGTGATTTATTTTTATAACCAAATGCCAGTAAAACGATAGGAGAGAAAAATTATGTTTGAAGACAATAGAAGGAGAAAATAAAGCTACTTCCTATGGATTCCCATCAAATTTAGCTCACTCAGTATACCAGTTATATAAAAATCAAATGAAGGCATATACGTGAAGAGCTTAGTAATCTATCTAGCACTAAGAAGTTCTTTAAAGTTCAATGTTGGCCATTATCATGAGATATCTGAGTCAAGACACCAAAACTTTCTTGTGCTATTGCTAAAATTGCTATCTCTTGTCATTGGTCTAATTGTTATACATTCTAACTAGTGCTAAATTTGTGATCTAGTTTGACTAGATCAATAATCAACAATAACAAAAATCAAAAGAAAATATGGTGTGCCTATTGAGGCAATTTTGTTCTTAATCGAGAATATTTCTCTCATCCAAAATTGATAAACCTATTGACGCTTTTGGTAAATTCTGAAGATCATTTAAAAAATTCCATGTACTATAAAAGTTCAAAACAATTCCACATTTTACAAAGGAGAGAGTGTAATCAAAAGTCACCAGGATCAAGTTCATGACAGGAGTGTCAACGACTTGCAATGGATGGAGGCAGCCTAAGCGTACATCAACTGGGGAATGGTAGGGGGAACTCTGGCCTATACGGACAACAGACTACTGAGCAGCTACAAGAAGGAATGAAGTTATGAGGCATGCAACTAGGTGAAGGAACCTTGAGGACAGTATGCTGAATGAAATGTCAGAACAAAAAGGCAAATATGATTATTTCTCATTCATACAGACTATAACATATGAACTTGGAGAATCGAAGTTGAGAGCACGGGTTAGGGCCTACTGTAAAGCTTCATAGATAGTAAACTCTTACAGCAGTCACATCTATTCCCGAGTTGTAACTGTTATTTCTAAATCTGAGATGCTGAGCTATTTGTGTATAACTTGGTTGTTTCCTGAAACTTTGGGCATTTGCATGAAACCTGAAACTCAGAGTTAGAGTTCTGAAGCCATGAAAGTCAGCATTACCCCACAAAACTGTTAAAAAAAAAAACTGAAAAAGTGATTAAACTTCAATTAGAGAAATGAATGAAGCTGATATGCATAGGAGTCAGGTAAACCAGAATATAAGGTAAAGGATGATGTGGTCTATATTTCACAACTTCAACCTCTGTGTGAGACCAAAGGAAGAGATGTTTATTTGGTGCAAAATTTATATTTTTAATAGCATATTATAGGCATTATATAGATATCACATTTTAGTTTTCGGTATTGGAATAGCTAGAGAGAAATACCTGAAACCTGAAATGTATTCCAGCAGCCTTGATTCTTGGATGATTGTCTAAGTATATAGCTTTTACAATGTGATTGTGTAATTGTGAAAACTTTGTGGCTGATGCTCCCTTCATCTAGGGTATGGACAGATGAGTAAAAAATAAGAACAAAAATAATTAAACAATGGGGGCAGGGATAAGGGGTAAAAAAGAATTGGGTAGACTACAATACTGGCGGTTGGTGGAATGGGGAGTAAAGGGTAAGGGATGTATCTTTGCTTCTTTTTCTAAAGTGATACCAGTGTTCTGAAAACGGTTATGGTGATGAATACACAACTACACGATGATAAAAAAAATGGATGTGGTGATGGACTATGTGATGATACTGGAGGCTTCAACTGTATACTCTGGATGGATTGTATGCTATATGACTATGCCTCAATAAAACTGCATTTAAAAAAAAGTCACCAGGATCAAGCGTCTACTAACTACCAGTTTATAGGAAATTGGTGGATTGGAAGAATGTTGCCAAAATACGAGAAATTCTTCAACAAATAAATGGCACTGGTATAAAAAAGGAAGGGGTCAGGGCAGTTACTGTTAGACCCTTAAGACTTACCAAACTCAATTATGTGTCCTTCTTTGATCCTGGCTGGTACAAGCCAACAGAAAAAGTCATTTTCAAGGCAATCAGGCAAAACCCAGTGCAGACTGGGTGTCAGATGATATGAAAATAATTATTTCTTTAGATGCTAAATTTAGGTGATATTGTGGTTATGTGTTTTTAAAAGCCTATTAAAATAGAATTCTTGCTTGCCGTGCAGAAGACCTGGATTCAATTCCTGATCCATGCACTTCCCCAAAAACAAACAAGCAAAACAAACAAACAACAAACAAAAATTCAACAAATGGTGCTACAATAACGGGATACTCACATGGAAAAATAATGAAATGTGATTCTGCCATACAGCATACAAAAAAAAAAAAAAGCTCATTAGAGACACATACAGAACTATGTTTGGGTGGTACGACAGCATACCTGAGATCTCCTTTAAAATTTTTCAGATACCAAAGCATAGTGCCTGCCTGCGCGCGCGTGTGTGTGTAAGTGAGTGAATCGAAAGCGAGCACAATGCGAACCAACAGGAGCCCCCTGAGTAGTGGATACATTGACCACTTTCTCTACTTTCACGAACGTTTCAAACCCTTCATAACAAGGGAGAAACAAGCGCTGCGTCTCAACGCTATACTCTCACCTCAGAGTCCACTTGACAGCACGACTCCTGGCTTTCTTCGCCTTACGTGGAACCGACTGTAACTGACCACCTTTTGTTGGTCCATCATCCAATCATCATCCAGAAAGCCAAAGCAGAAAGGGATGAGACTGGGTACTTCCCGACTTCCCCACCTCACAGGTGAAGAAACCGAGGCGCAGCGCTTCCCTAGGCGGTTTGCTCGGTCAGGACACAACTAAATCCGGAAGGCCCGTGAGCAGTAAATCCGCGGGTCCATTTAAATCGCCAGGAAACCTTGCAACACCTACACTGCCACACTGGGCTCACGGAACTTAACAAACACCCAATCTCCCTAGCTTAGGTTCAAGCACTAAGAAAAGGAACAGCTCACACACCAACTCCACTCTAGTCATTGAGAAGTACCGCCGACCTGTCTCCGTCAGCTAGGGGACCGCAGAGAAGGGGAGGGAACGCGCTAAAAAAGACGCACGTCGCACGCACGTTCACGCACGTCGCACGCACGGCCCAAGCGCCTCATTTCCGTCTGCGCAGGCTCCGCCTCTCCCGGGGCAACCAAGGCAGTTGCTCACCCGAACTCCAGATGACCCCCGGGAAGTTGGAATCTTCCGGCTCCGAACGACCCTTTCCTCTTCCCCAGGAGGACACAGCGAGGATGCCTGCAGCTGGTCACCACGACTCCCACCCCGACACCGGGTCGCTGTCCTCGCGGCTCAGCGCGGGCGGTCATGTCGCGGAGAGACCCACCTGCCGCGGCGGAAGTGTCCTTTACCCGCCGCCCCGCCCATCGCTCCTTGCGCTTAAATCTCGGCGGGAACCCCCAGCCCTCCCGCAGCCACCCTCGTGCGTGGCGCCTGTCCTTCTCTTGAAGGTTTCGTTTTAACCAGCGCCGCTTACTGTTGCACTTTCATTCTTCCACGTCCCACCTGCAGATCCCTCCACACCATACATCCACAAGCCATCTACTTAAAAAAATCTTCTTGTGCCTTTGCACATCTTACTAATTTTTCTTGAAGGACTGTCTATCTCAGTGAGCTCATTTTCATTAGAACTCACATTAGTGTGGTACCAGGGCACGAACAGATAGGATGGAAAAATCGTTTGGTAAATAAGTATGATTAAAAAGTATTCATGGGCCATGGTGGCTCAGCAGGCAGAGTTCTGCCTGCCATGCTGGAGACCCGGTTTAATTCCCAGTGCCTGCCCATGTAAAAAAAAAAAAAAAGTATTCACAAATCGAGGATGGGGGGGGGGAGATAAGGATGAATCTGAAGTGTGTAGGGTCTGTAAATAATTTGTTATTTATTTGGGAGGAAAAACGGACACTGCTCTAGATCTCTGCACACACTATACATGCAAAAATCCCAGCTGACTCAAAGAGTTGTAAATTCAAACAAACGAGTAGTCTTTGGATGGGTAGGACTTACTTTTTTTTTAATACGTTATTTTTATTTCTACCAAGTAATATGTGCACATAATTTAAGATCAGTGTTTGCCTGGGGATAGGGGTATGGGGAGAGATTGACTACAAAGGCATATATGGTTGTGCTTAGTTCTTCCACATCCAAAGCTCTGGCCTGGTCTGAACTCAGAGTTTCTTTTCGTTTTTTTTCCTGCCCTTCCCATTTTTTAATCTTTGGAGCTGTACACAACTCCAGAACCCAACTTGTGGTTTGATGTAGTATATTGCATGGTCTGTATTACCTATTGTGGCATAATCATGTGATTAACTTACACAACAACTCAGATGCGCAAAGAAAATGAATTTCTCTCTCTTCTTCTTTGTCTCTAAGAAGTCTGTCCTTCCTCCCTAAAATCTTTCTCACTGGTTGGGATTTGGGACTGTGCAGAATTAGTTAAATGTTCAACCTGGTTCAAAATTTAGTTGAGTCTAGTCCCTTTAAAAACGTGTTTCAGTCTGTCTTGGTTTAAAGGGCTGGTCCCTCAGTCCGCTTTCTCCTCCTCTGCTTCTTTAGTAAGGAAGTAGGAGGTCAATGTGCATGGGTCATGTCACATTGTAGCATTGTAGGGAGACAGTATCCTTAGATCTATATGAACTCAGCTCCGGCCCCAGGGACCAGGCAAGCAAGAGATCAGAAGAGGCCATAGGAACCAAGGAAACAAAGAAAACAAAACTGGATTGTACCTATGCCTGATTGTACCATGTGACCAAGATGTTTTGGCACAGGGGACTCTTCAGGGTGAACTCTCAGACCCTCAAATGGCAGGAAACTAGTCCTACCCCAAATATATGGCTTCTTTTAATCACCCCAGCAATTTCCAGCCTTCTGAGCCACCCCAGTTGTTGTGAACCAAGATGAAATATCTCTGCAGTACCCTGCCCAAATTTCTGAACCACAAACCTCTGGGCATAATAAAATGATTGTGGTTTCATAGCACTAAGATTTGGGGTGATTTTCTGTATAGCATTAGATAACAGGAACAACTCCATTAAAGAATAAGAAATATCTGTCCCACAGTTTACCTTTATAATTCTTTAATTAATAAAGTAAAGGATTTTTATGAAACCAGTTTGTAGCCACCACCAAAATTTTAGGCTGTGTTATAGCATGGAAGACACCTGAAAACATACTAAGGAGCCATTCACAAAGGACCACATGGTGTATGATTCCACTTATATGAAATACCCAGAATAGGCAAATTCATAGAGACAGGAAATAGACTAATGGTAGCTTAGGGCTGGTAGGGAGAGGTAGGAGAAATATGGAATGATTGTTAAAGAGGATGGAATTTCTTTCTAGTATAATGAGAATGTCCTAACATTGATTGTGGTGATGATTGCACAACTCTGCGAATATACTAAAAAACATTGAATTGTACGCATTAAATGAGTGACTTATTTGGCATATATCATGGTCACGTTCATATGTCAACTTGGCCAAGTGGTGGTACCTGTTTGGTTGGGCAAGTGCTGTCCTGTCTGTTGCAAGGTGGACATTTCATAGAATTAAATCATGATCGTGTCAGCTGCATCCACAGCTGATTCCATTTGTAATCAGCCAAAGGGGAGTGTCTTCTGCAATGAGTGATGCTTAATCTAATCACTGGAAGACTTTTAAGGAGGATTCAGAAGAGACAGGCTCTCTTCCTGCTTCAGCTGGCAAGCCTCTCCTGTGGAGTTCATCCAGACCCTCCATCAGAATCGTTGGCTTCACAGCCTGCCTTGTGGATTTGGGATTCTGCGTTCCCATGGTCATGTGAGACACTTTTATTAATTTTATATTTGCAAGTCCCCTGTTGATTCTGTTTCTCTAGAGAACCCAAACTAATACAGCATATAAATGATATTTCAGTAAAAATGTTAAAATGTTGGGCTGATGTGCCAGTTTGAGACTATTGTATACCCCAGAAAATGATGTTCTTTAATCCTGATTCAGCATTGTTGGATGTGATCTTATTTATTAAGTTGTTTCCATGGAGATGTGACCCACCCAATTGTGGGTGAACGTTTTGATTAGGTGGTTTCCAAGGAGATATATTTCCACCCATTCAAGGTGGGTCACTTACTGGAGCCCTTTAAGAGTGAGCCATTTTGGGAAAAGCTTCAGAAGCCATAGAGTTTACACGAGACCTAGACTTTAGAGATGCAGAAAATAACTGCCCCCGGGGATGCTGTTTGAAACTAGAAGCCAAAGACCCCAGCAGACACTAGCCACATGCCTTTCTAGCTGACAGAGGTGTTCTGGACCCACTGGCCTTTCTTGAGTTAAGGTATCTTTCTCGGGGTGACTTAGTTTGGACCTTTCTATAGCCTTGGAACTGTAAGCATGCAACTTAAATTCCACTTATTTTTTTTAAGGATATTTATTAAGTTACAAATTTACAATTCTAAGACTATGCAAACTAAGTATCCAAACTAAGTATCCATACTTAGTATCCATACTAAGGCATCCATAGAACCATATCTTGACTCAATGAAGGCCGATGACTGTCACATAGAAAGGAACCTACCTGGTGTCTGCTGGTCCTTGTCCCTGGCTCTATTTACTTCCAGCTTCTGATGCCAGTGATTTTTAAAAAATATTTTTATCGATAAACATACAACATGAACATTCTTTAACATACAAACATTCCATACATGGTGTACAATCAATGGCTGATAATATCATCACATAGTAATAAATTCATCACCATGATCATTTTTTAGAACATTTGCATCACTCCAGACAAAGAAATAAAAAGAAAAAAGAAAAAACTTGTACACACCATACCCCTTACTCCTCCCTCTCATTGGCTACTGTATTTCCATCTACCCAGTATATTTCAACCTTTGTTCCCCGTTTTTTCTATTGCCCTTACCACTCCATTTCACTGATCACTAGTATTTCAGTCTACTCAGTTTGTTTTAACATTTGTTCCCCCTATTATTTATTTATTTTTATACCATATTTTTTACTCATCTGTCCGTACCAGAGATAAAAAGGAGCATCAGACACAAGGTTTTCACAATCACACAGTCACGTTGTAAAAGCTATATCATTAGACAATCATCTTCAAGAAACATGGCTACTCGAACACAGCTCTACAGTTTCAGGCACTTCCCCCTAGCTTCTCTAAAACACCTTAAACTAAAAAGGGAATATTTATAGTGATAAGAATAACCTCCAGGATTCCACTTTTAAAAGCCATTCCATTTCTGGTATATTGCATTCTGGTAGCTTGAGCAAACAAAACAACTGATATGTGTGAAGACTGGGATGATAAGCAAGAAAAGAACATACTGATATATTAGCCCAAGGCATCTAGAACTTTTTTCCAGATTATAAACTCTTTTCTCTCCCTTGAATGTCACTCAAAAAGCTGCTCTAGAGCTTGGACCCAAGAACGTCTTCCTGATCCCATTCTAACCCATCACCACAATCAGCAAGACCCAGGAGGACACATAGAACACTGCAACCAACAACAAGAAAATAAACATTCTTTTAAGGGTACATGGGTAATTTCCCCAAATTGATCATAACCTGGATCATAAAGTAAGTCCCAATGAAATCTGATGGAGAGAAATCATTCACAGTGTATTCTCTGACTATGGTGGAATTAAGCCAGACTGAAAGGGTACAAAGAATGAAAAGAGCCGCGGAAAGGCACACCGTTGTGAATTCTCACAACACCACAATCAAACAAAAGACACTAAAAGATTTCATAAAGGAAAAATAGATCACAAAATCAGGAATTAAAATGTCATCAGAGTTTGTAAGAGCAACAGTGAAAACTAAGCAATTTTGAAGAACTGTCCTCATAATTCTGAAAAAAAATGATTTATACAATTTTTTATTTGGACATCAGATGCAGAGAACAGTTACTTGTAATTTATGGTTCTTCATTATCATTATTAGACTATATAATGCATCTCTTCATTATTATTACTTTTTATTAGAGAAGTTGTAGGTTTACAGAAAAAGCACGCATGCAACACAGACGTCCCATATACAATCCTACTATTAACTCCTCGCAGCAGTGGACACCTTTGTTACAATTGATGAAAAAACATTTTTATAGTTGTACTACTAACTATGAACCATGGTTTACATTAGGGTTCCATGATTGCATTGTACAGTCCTGTTTTTTCTTAAATTTTTATTCTAGTAACATTATACAACCTAAAATTAATCCTTTTAGTCACATGCAAATAAATATTTCAGTGCTGTTAATTATTTTGACAATGTTCTGCTACCATCATCGTCCGTTGTCAAAACTTTTCCATTGCCCCAAATTCTGTACAATTGAAGGATTAATCCCCATTGCCTACCTCCATCCCATCCCCTGGTCAATTATATTCTAGATTCTGAATCTATGAATTTGCTTTTTCTAATTATTTCATACCAGGGAAATTATACAATATTTGTCCTTTGTATCTGGCTTCTTTCGCTCAACATGATATCTTAAGGTTCATCCATGTTGTCACTTGTATCAGAATTGCATTCCTTTTTACAGCTGAAAAGTATCCCATTGTATGTATATATCACATTTTGTTTATCTATCCATTGGTTGATGGCCATTTCGGTTGTTTCCATCTTTTGGAAATTGCAAATAATGCCACTATGAACACTGATGTGCAAATATCTGTTCAAATCTTTGCTTTCAATCTTTTTCAGTATATAGCTAAAAGTGGTATTGCTGGGTCATACGTATTCTATACTTAACTTTCTGAGGAACCGTTGAACAGTGGCTCCATCATTTTGCTTTCTCGTCAACAATGAATGAGTGTTCCTATTACTCCACATCCTCTCCAACATTGTAATTTTGTTTGTTTTTTTTTAATAGTAGCCACTCTAGTGGATTTGAAATGATATCTTATTATGTTTCATGGTTTTTTTTTTTTTTTTTAATTTGCATATGGGCAGGAGGCACCAGGGATCGAACTCCAGACCTCCAGCACGGCAGGTCGGAGCTCTGCCTGCTGAGCCACGGCAGCCGCCCTGTTTCATGGTTTTTTTTTGTAATTTTTTTACTGGGGAAGTTCTGGATTTACAGAACAATCATGCATAAAATACAGAACGCCCACACATCATCTTATCACCAACACTTTGAATTGGTATGGAACATTTGTTACAAGCAATAGCAGTTTTTTTTGTTGTTTTTTTTTTTTTTTTAACATGGGCAGGCACCAGGAAACGAACCCAGGTCCTCTGGCATCGCAGGCGAGCATTCTTGCCTACTGAGCTACCATGGCCCACCCGATAGCAGTTTTTAATAATTGTATTTTTTAACAGTAGTTAATTTCTTACAATTGATGTAAGATCATTAAAATAGTGATATTAACTATTGTTCATGGTTTGCATTAGGTGTATTTTCTCCCCATATACCACCCTATTATTAACAGCTTGTATAATTGTTGTATATTTGTTATAATTCATAAAAAACATTCTTATGCTTGAACTATAGTCCATCAACTACAATAGGGTTCACTGTGTTATACAATCCTATTACTATCTTTTAATTTTTATTCTACTGACATATATGACCTAAAGTTCCCCCTTTTAATTACATTCACCTATATAATTCAGTGCTGTTAATTACACTCGCAATAATGTGCTACTTTCATCTCCATCCATCTCCAAACCCTTACAATCAACCTAGATAGATACTGTGTACAAATTAAGATCAACTCCCCATCCTCTAACCCCAAGTTGTCCCCTGGTAACCTATATTATAGATTCTTACTCTATGAATGTGCTTATTATAATTAGTTCATATTACTGAGATCATACAATATTCATCCTTTTGTTTCTGGCTTATTTCACTCAGCATAATGTACTAAAGGTTCATCCATGTTTATCATATGCATCAGGATTTCATTTAGTTTTACACCTGAATAACATTCCATCATATGTATATACCACTTTGTCAGTTTGAAAGGATGTATGTACCCTAGAAAAGCCATGTTTTAATCAAAATCCCATTTTGTAAAGGCAGAATAAACCCTTTTTGATACTGTATGTTGAATCTGTAATTAGATTATCTCCCCGGAGATGTGATTTAATCAACAGTGGTTGTTAAACTGGATTAGGTGATGACATGTCTCCACCCATTGGATGGGTCTTGATTCATTTATGAAGTCCTATAAAAGAGGAAACATTTTGGAGAATGAGAGCAATTCAGAGAGAGCAGAGCAGAATGACGTAGCCATGAGAAGCAGAGTCCACTAGCCAGTGACCTTTGGAAATGAAGAAGGAAAATGCCTCCCGGGGAGCTTCATGAAGGGAAGCCAGGAGAGAATGCTAGCAGATGATGCCATGTTCACCACATGCCTTTCCAGATGAGAGAGAAACCCTGACCCTGTTTGGTAAATGCCTTCTCACTTGAGAGAGAAATACTGAACTTCATTGGCCTTCTTGAACCAAGGTGTCTTTCCCTGGATGCTTTGATTGAACATTTCAATAGACTGGTTTTAATTGGGTCATTTTCTTGGCCTTGGAACTGTAAGCTAGCAACTTATTAAATACCCCCTTTAAAAAAACATTCCATTTCTGGTATATTGCATTCTGGCAGCTACCAAACTAGAACAATGTGTAAACAGCTTTTTAAATGGATAAGGGGAAGATTTTGGAGGAGTGGTGAGGAGCTTGATAGAGAAGGCCTAGAATGCTTTGAAGAAACTGTTGGTGGAAATTTTGGACTCTAAAGATACCACTGACCAGGATCTACACAGAAATGAGGCATGTATTATTGTAGCCTGGAAGGAAGTTGATTCTTGTTTTAAAATTGCAGATAATCTGGCAAAATTGACTAGTGGCTTTGGATGGAAGGCAGATTTTAAAAGCCATGAACCTGGATATTTAGCAGAAGAAATTTCCAAATTAAATGTGGAAAGTGCAGCCTGGCTTATTCTTGCAGCTTATAGTGAAATGCAATAGGAAAGAGATCAGCTGAGAACTGAACTCTTGGGTACTAAGAAAGCAGAAATTGATATTTTGGACAATTCTGGGCTTCCAAGAGGGGAGACCCCAAAGAATGGTGCCCCATGTGAGGATTTGGCCAAATGCAAAACCAGATAGCCATTTCAGAGAAAGCTAGGATTGGACATGGAGTTATCCAGGAATGATTTGTGGAAACTCCTTATGTTTGATGGACATGATCCAAAGCTACTGCATAAAAAGCCTATGAGAGTGCTGTGGGACCTGTATAAATAGAGCTGCTGCCAGTCTGGACTAGGGGGTTCAGAGAAGGGACACATTGGAGGAAAAATAACCTCAGAGGCAAAGCCAAGGGGGCTGGAGTCTGAAGTTAAGAAGCCTCGGGCCAGGAGAGTCGACCCACCCAAGCACGTGGAGAGGGTGAGTTTGCCTCAAAGGCAGAGGATGGGCTTTCTAGCTCATTGTGGTGAAAGAGTCATGACACCGCAGGCCTTGGAGACAGTGAAGCACATTCCTTAGGGTTAGGAGAGAGCCTGGCTGCTGCCACATGGAGAGGTTGAGTGTGTGCCTCGGAGATGGCAGAGAGCCCGGGTGCATCCCCGATCTTTGAGAGAGTGGAGTTGAGAAAAAGGTGGTTTCCCAAATGTCCCCCAATGTGTTTGGAGAGAGAGGCAGACCTCTGCATAGTGCTGTGGAAAGAGAGTGACTACCTCTTTCTAAAGCCCTGAAGATAAGTGACTCTCAGACTTTCAAATCTAATGGACTTTGCCCTGCAGATTTTCGAAACTGTATGGGCCAGGTGACCCCTGTGTTCCTTCCTCCCTATGGAAATGGGTATATGTATCCCATGACTGTTCCTCCTTTGTATGTTGGCAGTAAATAACTTGTTCTGAGTTTCACAGGTCCAAAACCAGAGGATAATTTTGCCTTAGAACAGACCATGCCTGTAACTAACTTTGATAGGAGTTTGTACTGTTTCTAACTTTGCATTTCATTTGTATTTCTACTGAAATGGTTTAAGGATTTCTGGTATTGTGATAGGATTAATGTATTTTGTGTATGGGAAAAACATGTCTTCTTTAGGGTCCAGAGAGTAGAATGTGCCAGTTTGAAAGGATGTATATACCCTAGAAAAGCCATATTTTAATCCTAATCCCATTTTATAAATCCAGCCATTTTTTCTAATCTCTATTCAGTGCTGTATGTTTGAATTTGTAATTAGATCATCTCCCTGGAGATGTGACTCAATCGAGAGTGGTTGTTAAGCTGGATTAGGTGGAGATGTGTCTCTACCCATTTGGGTGGATTTTGATTAGTTTGCTGGAATCCTATAATAGAGGAAATATTTTGAAGAAAGTGAGAGATTTGGAGAGAGCAAAGAATGCTGCAGCACCACGAAGCAGAGAGTCCACCAGCCAGTGACCTTTGGAGATGAAGAAGGAAAATGTCTCCCAGGGAGCTTCATGAAACAGGAAGCCAGGAGAGAAAGCTAGCAGATGACGCAGTGTTTTCCACATGCCTTTCCAGATGAGAGTGAAACCCTGACCCTGTTCGCCATGTGCCTTCTCATTTGAGAGAGAAACACTGAACTTCATTGGCCTTCTTGAACAAAGGTGTCTTTGCCTGGATGCCTTAGATTGGATATTTCTATAGACTGGCTTTAACTGGGACATTTTCATGGCCTTAGAACTGTAAACTAGCAACTTATTAAATTCCCCTTTTTAAAAGCCATTCCATTTCTGGTATATTGCATTCTGGCAGCTAGCAAACTAGAACAGACACCTTTTTTTTTGTCTGTTCATAAGACACTTGGGTTGATTCCATCTTTTGGCAATTGTGAATAATACCACCATGAACATCAGTGTGAAGATTTCTGTTTGAGTCCCTGCTGTCACCACTTCTGTGTATATATCAAGTAGTGGGACTGCTGGGTTGGCATAATAATACTCTGCTTAGCTTTCTGATGAACTACCAAACTTTCTTCCATAGTGGTTGTGCTATTTTACATTCTGACCAGCAATTAATGAGTGTTTCTATTTTTCCACATCCTCCCCAACACTTGTAGGTTTCTGTTTTTTTTTTTTTTGAAAGTAGCCATTCTAGTGGGTGTGATGTGATATTCCTTTGTGGTTTTGGTTTGCATTTCCCTAATAGCTAGTGATGTTGAGCATATTTTCACATGCTTTTTAGCCATTTGCATACCCTCTTTGGATAAATGCCTATTCAAATCTTTTGTCCATTTTTAAATTGTGTTGCTTGTCTTATTTTTATTTGCTGTTATTTTTAATTTTTTTGTGGTAACATATATAACATAAAATTTGTCATCTTAACCATTTTATGTGGACAGTTCAATGGTATTATTGGATTAACAATGCTTTGCTACATCACCATCAACTATTATCAAGACTTTTTCATTACCTCAAACAGAAACTTTATACTCATTTAGCATTGACTCCACTTCCCCTACCCCCTCAATCCTGGTAGCCAGTAATCTACCTTCTGTCTCTATGAATTTGCTTATTCGAGATACTTCATATCAGCGAAATCAAACAATATTTGTCCTTTTATGACTAATTTATTTCACTTAACACATGTCTTCAAGGTTTATCCATGTGGTCACATTTATCAGAACTTCAGTCCTTTTTATATCTGAGTAATATTCCATTTTACATATATAACACATTTTGTTTATCCATTGGGTTGTCTTTTTGTTCTTGAGTTGTAGGATTTCTTTATATATTCTGTATATTAAACAGTTATTGGATATGTGGTTTCCAAATATTTTGCCCTGTGGAATAGGTTGTCTTTTCACTTCATGAAAAAGGTCTTTGAGGTACAAAAGTTTTTAATTTTGAGTGTTCCAATTATCTGTTTTTTTCTTTTGTTTCTTAGGTTTTTGATGTAAAGCCCAAGAAACCAATGCCCACAAGGTCCTATGTTTTCTTCTAGTAGTTTCACATCTGGTTCTTTGATTTAGGTCTTTGATCCATTTTGGGTTGATTTTTTAATATGGTATGAGGTAGGGGTCTGCCTTCATACTTTTGCCTGTGGAGATCCAATTTTCCCAGCACCATTTGCTGAACAGCCTATGTTTTCCCAATGGATTAGACTGGTACTTTTGTTAAAAATCATTTGGCCAATGCATGCACAGAAATTCCTGAGCCAGCATCCATCATATCAGACCACATCAGAATGAGCTCCCTTATGGTTGCATGAAATGGTAATGTCCACATAGCACAGAGGAGAATCTGTGATACACAAAGCAATCATAGGAAGGTTAACATAGGAGGCTGTGCTGGTTTGAAAGGATGTATGGACCCTAGAAAAGCCATGTTTTAATCAAAACCCCATTTCATAAAGGTAGAATAATCCCTATTCAATACTGTAGGTTTGAAACTGTAATCAGATCATCTCTCTGGATGGTGTGATTTAGTCAAGAGTAGTTGTTAAGATGAATTAGGTGACGACATGTCTCCACCCGTTTGGGTGGGTCTTGATTGGTTTATTGGAGTCCTATAAAAGAGGAAACATTTTGGAGAATGAAAGAGATTCAGAGAGAGCAGAGAATGCTGCAGCACCCTAAGCAGAGAGTCCACGAGCCAGTGACATTTGGAGATGAAGAAGGAAAATGCCTCCCAGGGAGCTTCATGAAACCAGAAGCCAGGAGAAAAGAAGCTAGCAGATGACACCGTGTTTGCCATGTGTCCTTCCAGATGAGAGAGGAACCCTGACCGCGTTCACCATGTGTTCTAGTTTGCTAGCTGCCGGAATGCAATATACCAGAAACAGAATGGCTTTTAAAAAGAGGAATATAATGAGTTGCTAGTTTACAGTTCTCAGGCCAAAGAAATGTCCCAATTAAAGCAAGTATACAGAAATGTTCAATCTAAGGCATCCAGGGAATGATACCTTGGTTAATGAAGGCCGATGAAGTTCAGGGTCTCTCTCTCAAATGAGAAGGCACATGGCGAACACAGTCAACACAGTCAGAGTTTCTCTCTCATCTGGAAGGGCACATGGTGAACACGGTGTCATCTGCTAGCTTTCTCTCCTGGCTTCCAGTTTCATGAAGCTCCCTAGGGGGTATTTTCCTTCTTTATCTCCAAAGGTTGCTGGCTCTTGGACTCTGCCTCGTGGTGCTGCAGCATTCTCTGCTCTCTCTGAATCTCCTTCTTTCTCCAAAATGTTTCTTCTTTATAGGACTCCAATAAACCAATCAAGACCCACCCAAATGGGTGGAGACATGTCATCACCTAATCCAATTTAACAACCACTCTTGACTGAATCACATCATCCAGGAGATGATCTGATTATAGTTTCAAACATACAGTATTGAATAGAGATTATTCTACCTTTATGAAGTGGAATTTTGATTAAAACATAGTTTTTCTAGGGGGCATACCTCCTTTCAAACCAGCGCACCATGTGCCTTTCCAGATGAGAGAAAAACTCTGACTGTGCTCACCATGTGCCCTTCCACTTAAGAGAGAAACCCTGAACTTCATCAGCCTTCTTGAACCAAGATATCTTTCCCTGGATGCCTTAGATTGGACATTTCTATGGACTTGTTTTAATTGGGACATTTTCTTGGCCTTAGAACTGTAAACTAGCAACTCATTAAATCCCCCTTTTTAAAAGCCATTCCATTTCTGGTATATTGCATTCCAGCAGCTAGCAAACTAGAAGAGAGGCCTCTGTGAGACGCTGGTGGTCAGCCCTGGGACTGGTCACCACCAGAAGATGCAGCTCTGGAAGTGGTCTTGAATCTGTTTGGTGAAGGTTCTGGGAGTAAAGCGTCCAACAATAGGAATTGTTCCAGTGGCAAACTTGAGTACAGCCAGCTGGCTGGTATTTTTGGAGGATATGACACTGACATCAGTGGGGTTTTCAATGGCAACAATTTCATGACCCGCCAGCAGAAACTTCTCCCATGTTCTCTTCAGATTTATGATGTAGATGCCATCACTTCTCCTTTTGTAGATGTACTGTTCCATTTGGAAGTCAAGGTTGGTGCCACCTAAGTGGGTTCCTGCTGCAAGGAATTTGAAGGCATCCTCTTTCTTCATATGCAGGGCATCAAGGGCTCTGGATATGGTTTAAGTTTCCCTTTAAGTTATGATAGGAACCAAGGACAAGGCCTACGGACCCTTCTCTGGGTAGCGAGGAAAGGCTTTTTTATAGTAGTTCCCCTTGCTGCAATTGTACATTTACTCTGCGGTGTATGTGCCTGCCTCCCCCAGGGCACCCCAAGGCAGGGTGTGGCCCTGACTTGGCCAAAAGCAGGGCCCTAAGGGAGCATACCTGGTATGTCACTGAGATTCACAGCTTCTAAATGACATCCTTACTGGCATCAAGGGATTGAGAAACCTTCAAGACCAAAAGGGGGAAGAGAGAAATGAGACAAAATAAAGTGTCAGTGGCTGAGAGATTTCAAACAGAGTCAAGAGGTTATCCTGGGGGTACTCTTACGCATTATATAGACATCCCCTTTTTAGTTTATGGTGTATTGGAGTGGCTAGAGGGAAGTACCTGAAACTGTACAGCTGTGTTCCAGTAGCCTTGTTTCTTGAAGATGATTGTATGATATAGCTTTTGCAATGTGACTGTGTGATTGTGAAAACCTTGTGTCTGATGTTCCTTTTATCTATGGTATGGACAGGTGAGTAAAAAATATGGATAAGAAATAATCAAATAATAGGGGGAACAAAGGTTAAAATGAATTGAGTAGATGGAAATAGTAGTAGTCAATGAGAGGGAGGGATAAGCTGAATGGCATGTATGAAGTTTTTCTTTTTTATTGCTTTTGCTGGAGAGATGCAAATACTCTGAAAAATGATCCTGGTAATGAATACACAGCTATGTGATTATGTTGTGGACCATTGATTGTAGCCATGTCAAGAATGTTTGTATGTTTATTTGTTGCTTACAATAAAAATACATATATTAAAAATCAGTTGGCCATAAGTGTGAAGTTGGTTTCTAACTCTCATTTCAATTCCGTTGGTCTATATATCTGCTCTTGTGTCAGTACCACGTTGTTTTGATTACTGTGGCTTTGTAGTACATTTTCAAATTCGGAATTATGAGTCCTCCAATTTCATTCTCCTTTTTCAAGATGATTTTGGCTGTTCATGGTTCCCTTCTATATAAATTTGATGTTGGCTTTTTCATTCCTGCAAAGAAGGCTTTTGGGATTTTGATTGGGATTTCTTTGAATATGTTAATTACTTTGGGTAAAATTGACATCTTAATGATATTTAGTCTTTCAATCCATGAACATGGAATGTCCTTCTATTTTTTTAGGTCTTCTTTAATTTATTTTAGCAATGTTTTATAATTTTCTCTGCATAAATCCTGTACAACCTTGGTTAAATTTATTCCTAGATATATTTAATTATTTTAGTTTATATTGTAAATGGATTTTTTTCTTGATTTCTTCTTCATGTTTTTCTACAATACTGTTTAGAAACACTACTGATTTTGTGGTTATTATATTGTATGCCACCACTTTGCTGAATTTATTTGCTAGTTCTAGTGGCTTTATTGTGGATTCTTCAGGATTTTCTGTATATTGGTGTGCTGGTTTGAAATGATGTATCTACCCTAGAAAAGCCATGTTTTAATCCTAATCCCATTTTGTAAAGGAGATTTAGAGAAAGCAGAGAATGCTGCAGCACCACGAAGCAGAGTCCACTAGCCAGCACTCTGGAGATGAAGAAGGAAAATGCCTCCTGGGGAGTTTTATGAAACAGGAGGCCAGGAGAGAAAGCTGGCAGATGATGCCATGCTCACCATGTGCCATTCCAGCCCAAGAGAGAAACTCTGACTATGCTCACCATGTGCCTTCTCACTTGAGAGAGAAACTCTGAACTTCATCGGCCTTTTTGAATCAAGGTATCTTTCCCTGGATGTCTTTGATTGGACATTTCCATAGACTTGTTTTAATTGGGACATTTTCTCAGCCTTAGAACTGTAAACTAGCAATTTTTTAAAATCCCCTTTTAAAAAGCCACTCTGTTTCTGGTATATTGCATTCCGGCAGCTAGCAAACTAGAACAATCGGATTATGTCATCTACAAATAGGGAAATTTTCACTTCTTCCTTTCAAGTTTGGATGGTTTTATTTCTTTCTCCTGCCTGATTCTTCTAGCTAGAACTTCCAGTTCAATACTGTGTAACAGTGGTGATAGTGGTCAGCCTTGTCTTGACAGGGAATGCTTATAGTTTTTCTAATCATACAGGGAATGCTTATAGTCTTTCACCACAAAGTATGATGTTAGCTGTGGGTTTTTCATATATGCCCATTGTCATGTTAAGGAAGTTTGCTTCTACTGATAGTCTTCTAAGTGTTTTTATCAAGAAAGGATGCTGGGTTTTTTGTAATGCCTTTCCTGCATCAATTGAGATGATCATGTGTTTTTTACCCCTTCATTCTGTTCATGTGGTATATTACATTAGTTGATTTTCAGTTAGTCAGCGTTTCATTTTGTTGAAGATTTTTGCATTTATAGTCATAAAAGATATCAGTTTTCAATTTTATTTTCTTGTGATTTTTTTTTATCTGGCCCTTGTATGAGTGTGTGTTAGTCAGGGTTTGTTTTAGTTTGCTAGCTACCAGAATGCAATATACAAGAAATGGAAAGATTTTTAAAAAGGGGAATTTAATAAGTTGCTAATTTACAGTTCTAAGGCCAGAAAAAAATGTTCTAATTAAAACAAGCCTATAGAAATGTCCAACCTAAGGTATCCAAGGAAAGATACCTTGATTCAAGAAGGCCAATGAAGTTCAGGTTTCTCTCTCAAGTGGAAAGGCACATGGTGAGCATGGCATCTGCTAGCTTCTTCTCCAGGCCTCTTGAAGCTCCCTCAGGGGCATTCTCCTTCATCTCCAAAGGTTGTTGGCTGGTGGACTCTGTCTTTCCCGGAATTCATGGTTTTCTCTCTTGTCATTCTGTCATCATTCTCAGCTCCCTCAGAATCTCAAGCCTTTTCCAAAAATACTTCCTCTTTTAAAGGATTTAAGTGAAGTAATCAAGACCCACCTGGAATGAGTGGAGGCATGTCTCCACTTAATCAAGTTTAATACCCACACTTGATTTGAGTCACATCTCCATAGAGATAATGTAATTAAAGTTTCCAACATACAGTACCGAATAGGGATTAGAATAAATGGCTGTCTTTACAAAATGGGATAGTATTAAAATGTGGCTTTTCTAGGGTGCATAAATCCTTTCAAACCAGCATAGGGTTCTCTAGGGAGATAGAACCAACAAGAGACATATGTAAATGTGAGATTTTATCAAAGTGATTGATGCAACTAGAGTGAGGCATGAATCCAAATTCTATAGGGTAGGCTGAAAGTTGGCAACAACAAAGGTCAAGGAATTCTCAGGAAAGTTGGGCTGGTTGAAGCAGAAACAAAAGTTTTCTTTTCTGATTGCTGAAATTGTCAGCACTCTGTTAAATGTCTTCAACTGATTTGATCATATTCAGATGATTGGATCAAATCCAATTGATTAGATTCAGTCCAGGTGATTGGATTCTCTCATTGTGGAAGACAATCCCCTTAGTTGATCATAGATGTAATCAGCCATAGATGCAAACAACTGATTGATAATTTAAGTCCATGAAATATCCTCAAAGTAATGGTTAGGCCAGTGCTTGCCTGACCAGACAACTGAGCACCATCATCTGGCCAAGTTGACGCATGAACTTAACCATCACAGTCCACCCCTTGTTAACTTGGCAGCTACACACATTACCTTAAACCACACTTAATCTCTTTATAGAACACAATAACAGACATATTTTTCACCTCACAATACACAACTGTCCTGCATACAACAGGAAATGCACTGAATGTCTCCAGAATAGGGTGCAAGTCCCTGGGTAACATTCACTCTTAAATTTTATAGTCCATAACTTAAATACTATGGTATGAACGATATAATTTAGGTCATAGGATAAGGAGAGAAGATAAAGAAGAAAACAAAATATTTGCTTTAAGTAAAAATACAAACACACTCTTAACAAACCAAGGAAGAAATATCCATACGATTACAGTCGTTGTTTCTGTAATTAGTCACGTGGTTGTAGTTCGTATTTTTCACTACCTTCTTCCATTGCCCATTCCATGTTCCCTTTACCCTCAGCAAACACTTCAGCTGGCCATGGTTCTTTGTCTGGTGGAGTGACCCAAACCTTCATTCCTGAAGTTCCTGGGTCATTGGTAGTCCTGCCTGGATTGGGTTGTTGCAGTTTTCCATTGACTTTAATCATAGGGCATGGTAGTACTAAGAGATGCCCTAGGGAATCTCCTGTGCTTCAGGAAACTCTTTCTTACCTCCATTGTGTAGATGCAGTCCTTATTTATCTTTGATAGGATCAATCAATACAGTTATCCACTTCCTTACCTGTTGATTCAGAGATATGAGAAGCCCACAGTGGTCAGATGGCAGTCTTAAATTCCCATTCAATGGAATCATTGTCACTTTTACTGGTGGGAGCACTCCTACTTTTGGAATTAAGACCTGTAGACCAGCAGAGCTCAAGGTTGAAGGGATAGGAAGCAAAATCTTTTCTAGTGGATGACTAGGGGAGATAGTGAGGGTCACCACTACCATTTCCAACCCTTGATTCCTGGACCCATGAATACTGTCTATGGGAGAAACAGCTGGACTGAGACTATAATGTACCCCAGAAAAGCCATGTTTTAATCCTGATCAACCTTGTGGGATCAGTCATTTCTTTTAATCCTGATCCAAGAGTGTGGGGTGGAAAATGTTGATTAGATTATCTCTACAGACATATGACATGCAGACACTTGGAGAACAGTTGCTTCAGAGCTGACAGAAACATGGATGTTTGGAGTGTTTGGTGTACCAACAGAGAGAGCAGATGCCTAGACACAGGCAAAACTCAGCAGACATCAACACATACCTTCCCATGACATGCTAAGCAAGCCAGAACCCAGAATTTTGTCCTGAAGGAGCTAATTGAAGGCCCACAGATGCTTAGAGAGAAAACCCCTGGCATCATAATCTAAAAGTAATGGAACCAGGAACAAGGACCAGCAAATGCCAGTCACATGAAGATGGCATCAGCTTTTCTTGAGTGAAGGTAACCTCTTGTTGGTGCTCTAATCTGGACATTTTCACAACCTTAGAACTGTAAACCTACAACTTAACAAATTCCCTTTATAAAAGCCATTTCATTTCTGGTATATTGCATTCTGGTAGCCTTAGCAAACTAATACAAGCACCACAGAGTGAACACTGATTCAGAGCATACACAGCCTCCTGGAGAACAGCCTTGCAAAGTATCACCACTTAGTTGGTTTCATAATTGAGTTTTCAGAAGGCCATTCCACCATTCTATCAACCCAGCTGCCTCTGGATGATGGGGTACATGGTGAAACCAGAGAATTTCCTGAGCACGTGTCTTTTCCTGCACTTCATTTGCTGTGAAGTGGGTTCCCTGATCAGAAGCAGTGCTGGATGGAATATCATGACTGTGGATAAGAAATTCTGTAAGTTCATGGATGGTAACTTTAGTGAAAGCATTGTGTGCAGGGAAGACAAACCCATAACTGGAATATTTGTCTATTCAATTTAGAACAAATCACTGCCCCTTACATGATGGAAGTAGTCTGTGCTGGTTTGAAAATATTGTGTATCCCAGAAAAACCTTGTTTTAATCCTGATTCAATTTTGAGACGGCAGACCTATTGTTTAGGGTGGGAACCTTTGATTAGATTGTTTCATGGAGACTGACCCATTCAATTGTGGATGTGACTTTTTGGTTAGATTACTTCCATGGAGATATGACACACCCAATTGTGGGTGTGGCCTTTTGATTAGATGGAGATGTGACTCCACCCATTCAAGGTAGGTCTTTATTAGTTTACTAGAGTCCTTTAAAAGGGGAAACATTTTGGAGAAACTTCAGACAGAGATGCTTGAAGAACAGTTGCTTCAGAGCTAACAGAGACATGGACATTTGGAAATGCTTGGGGTGCCAACAGAGATAACAGATGCCTAGACATGGGGAGAGTCCTGCAGATGTCACCATGTGCCTTCCCATGAAATGCTAAGCAAGTCAGAACCCAGAGTTTTATCCTGGAGGAGCTAAGTGATGGCCCACAGACACTTATAGAGGAAACCACTGGCATCAGTACCTGGAAGTAACAAAACTGAGAACAAGGACCAACAGATAGCAGCCACATGCCTTCCCATATACAGACATCATCTCTTCTTGAGTCAAGGTATCTTTTGTTCGATGCCTCAGTTTGGACATTTTTATGACCTTAGAACTGTAGATTTGTAACTTAATAAATTTCCCCCTTTAAAAGCTGTTCCATTACTGGTACATTGCATTCTGGCAGCAATCAACAAACTAATATATGATCCAATGTAATCAACCTGCCATCAGATAGCAGGTTGATTACTTAAAGGAATGGTGTTATATCAGGGACTGAGTGTGGGTATGCTGGCAGATTGAGCACTCAGCAGTGGCTGTAGCCAGTTTGGCCTTGGTGAGTGGAAGTCCATGTTGCTGAGCCCATGCATAACTTCTACCCCTAAACCATGACCACATTGCTCATGAGCCCATTGGGCAATGAGAGGAATGGCTGGGGAAAGAGGCTAAATGTTATCCACAGAATGGGTCATCTTATTCATTTGATTATTAAAACCTTCCTCTACTGCAGACACCCTCTGTTGAGCATTCACATAGGACACAAATATCATGTTTTTTTTGCCCAATCATAAAGTTCTATCCACATATCTCTTCCTCAGATCTTTTTGTCACAAATTTTCCAATCATCCTCTTTCCAAGTCCCTGACCATCCAGCCAAACCAGTGATAACAACCCATGATACAATATACAAATGCCAGCCAGTTCTCCTTCAAAGAGAAATGAACAACCAGGTTCACTGTTTGAAGTTCCACACATTGAGAGGATTTTCTTTATGACTGTCCTTCAAGGGACCCAGAAAGTGGTTGTACCTGTAGTACCTGCAGGTAGTACTTTTTGGTAGTACCTGCATATCATGAAGAACGATCTGTGAACCAGGCCCGAGCTTTCTCTTCCTCAGTGAACTGATTATAAGGAACTCCCCAAGAGGCCATAGCTCTGGGCTGGAAAAAAGATGGTAATATGGCAGTAGAGGGGGCCATGGCATTTGGACCAGTTCTTCTGTAACTCACTTGTGACTTCAGGACCTACTTGAGTCCTATATTGTTTTTTTAATTTGCATATAGGCAGGAGGCACCAGGGATCGAACTCCAGACCTCCAGCACGGCAGGTCGGAGCTCTGCCTGCTGAGCCACGGCAGCCGCCCGAGTCCTATATTGTATGTACCATTTTCATTTAATGATGGAGTGCTGCTATGCACACACAACTTTATGGCATGGTAGGTCAGATAAAACCCAGCTCATGATAGGCAACTTAGGTCTCATGGTACCTTGTTGACCCATGGTTAAGCATTCAGTCTCTACTAAGACCTAGTAGCAAGCCAAAAGCTGTTTCTCAAAAGGGGAGCAGTTATTTACAGAGAATGGTGAGACTTTGCTCCAAAATCCTAATGGCCTGTGTTGTCATTATCCTACAGGAGCCTTCCAAAGGCTCCTGACAGCATCCCTATTTGCCACTGACACTTACAGCACTATTGGATCTGCTGGATCATATGGCCCAAGTGGCACAGCACCTTGCACAGCAGCTTGGATCTGTCAGAGGGCCTCCTTTTGTTCTGGTCCCCACTGAAAAATAGCACTTTTCTGATCACTCAGTAAATGAGGCAGAGTAGCACAACCAGATGAACAATATATTGTCTTCAAAATCCGAAAAAAAGCTAACTAGGCATTGTGCCTCTTTTTTTGTTCATAAAAGGGGCCAGATTCAACAACTTAACCTTCACCTTAGAAAGGATATATCAACATGTCCCCCACCACTGGACACCTAGAAATTTCACTGAGGTGAAAGGCCCCTGTATGTTTGTTGGATTTATCTTCCATACTCTGACTCACAAATGCCTTACCAATAAGTCTAGAGTAGTTGCTACTTCTTGCTTGCTAGATCCAAATAACATGATGTCATCAATATAATGGACCAGTGTGATGTCTTGTGGGAGAGAAGAATGATCGAGGTTCCTACAGACAAGATTGTGACATAGGGCTGGAGAGTTGATATACCCCTGAGGTAGGACAGTGAAGGTATATTGCTGCCCTTGCCAGCTGAAAGCAATCTGTTTCTGGTGGTCCCTACTAACAGGTATTGAGAAAAAGTATTTGCCAGATCAATAGCTTTATGCCAGGTACCAAGTAATGGGTTGATTTGCTCAAGCAATGATATCAATCTGCAACAGATGCTGCAATTGGAGTCAACACCTGGTTAAGTTTACAATAATTCACTGTCACTCCTCAAGACCATCATTTTTATGCACAGGCCAAATAAGAGAGTTGAATTACCACCACTGAATCCTTCAAGTCCTTATGAATGGCACTGAACTCTGCAATCCCTCTGTTAGGTAAGGGCAGTTCTAGTGGCTTCCACTTGACCTTTCCTACCAAAATAGCCCCCATTCCATGAGTCAGGGAACCAGTGTGGGGGTTCTGCCAGTTGCTGAGTATGTCTATTCCAATTATACATTCTAGAATAGGGGAGATAACCATAGAGTAGATTTGAGGACCCACTAGACCTACTCTGAGGTGGGTCTGAGCTAAAACTCCATTGATCACCTGACCTCTATAAGTCTCTGCAAATCTTGACTTTTGCATTGTGTCTACTGCCCATTGTGGTAGCCACACACACCTTGTCTATAGTGATTAACTGCTGTCACGTGCCTTCTCCGAACTCCAATAGAATTATCCCCATTGTGCTTAAGGATTCAAACTCATTAACAGCAGTTCCCACAGTAATGTCTGACCTACAGAGAAGGGCAACTATAGAACTCTTCAGGGAAGATGGAGTTAGTCTCACAAGTTTATTCCTCACAGTCCTGGTAAAGGTGTGTCCCTTTGGACATTCCTGAGGTTTGTGAGTTGGTCTTCCATGATAAGTCAACTGTAACATTCCAATCTCTCTAAGCCTTTGGATCCCCTCCTCTACATTATACTTAGGCAGTTCTGGCATTTTGACCTCAGGTAATGTCGGTCACCTTTTGAACTATGTTTCAGACAACCACTCACACAAACTGTTCATGTCCTTTCTAACTCTTCTTACTACAACATTGAATACAGAATCTCTGTTTAGTGTGCCCATAATAACAATTTCAGCCCGATCCAACTTTATGTACCTTCCACAATTATCCCACACCCTTACTATTCATTCCCACACATATCCCTCTGGTTTCTATGTATATAAATTGGAAAACTCATGCAGTTCTTTTGGAGTATAGCTGTTCTAGTTTGCTAGCTGCCGGAATGCAATATACCAGAAACGGAATGGCTTTTAACAAGGGGAATTTAATGAGTTGCTAGTTTACGGTTCTAAGACCGAGAAAATGTCCCAATTAAAACAAGTCTATAGAAGTGAGAAATCAAAGGCATCCAGGGAAAGATACTTTGGTTCAAGAAGGCCGATGTGCCTTCAGGGTTTCTCTCTCAAGTGAGAAGTTCAGGGTTTCTCTCTCAAGTGAGAAGGCACATGGCGAACACAGTCAGAGCTTCTCTCTCGGCTGGAAGGGCACATGGTGAATATGGCGTCATCTGCTAACTTTCTCTCCTCGCTTCTGGTTTCAAGAAGCTCCCCTGGAGGCATCTTCCTTCTTTATCTCTAAAGGTCGCTGGCTGGTGGACTCTCTGCTTCATAGTGCCACTCTCTCTGAATCTCCCTCTCCAAAATGTTTCCTCTTTTATAGGACTTCAGAAACTAATCAAGACCCACTTAAATGGGTGGAGACATGTTGTCACCTAATCCAGTTTAACAACCACTCTTGACTAAATCACATCAACAAGGCAGATGATCTCATTACAGTTTCAAACATACAGTATTGAATAGAGATTATTCTACCTTTATGAAATGGGATTTATATTTAAACATGACTTTTCTTAGGGGGCATACTTCCTTTCAAGCCAGCACAATATGATACCTCTTGATTGGTCACAGTTTGTACCTCATCTTTCAGAGCCTGTTGGGACTTTAGTCTAGTTATAAGTCTTGGGGAAAGGAGGGGTGGTGGTGGTAGGTCATGAAAATAATTAGAAGTGTTTTTCAAACCAATTACCTTAAGGCCTTCCATTACAGTTTCATTTGCTGAAACAGGATTAATCTCTCCAGGCAGAGATGTGAGGGTTGTTTCACCAGGGATGGTGGTTACAGGTTTAGCAGACATTGAAGTGTTAATCTCCTTAGGAGGAGATTGGGTGGCAGACTCCTCTGGGTGGGATGGAGCTCCAGAAAGTGTTTTCTCTAGGCAGGTAATTGGTCAGGTAGCTTTTTTTCTCAGGGTATGCTGTAAGTAGGGCAGCTGTTTCCTCAGGGCAGACCATTACAGGTCTATCTAGCAAAGACTCAGCAGAATCCAGGGTTTCCATGTTCCTACTAACATCACTATCAACCCATATGTCCCCATCCCAAGTTTTAGGATTCCATTCTTTTCCAACCCAAACCCTTACTTTAACAGGAGATACCTGCAAGTTTTAGAATTTAGCTTTTGTTGTAAATCTCACACAATGAGACTCTGGGTCTGTGTTTTGGTTTACTGAAGCAGCTGGAATGCAATATACCAAAATGGATTGGCTTTTTCAAAGGGACTGATTACATTACAAATTACAATTCTAAGGCTGTGAAATGTCCAAATTAAGGCACCAACAAGAGGATACTTTCTCTCAAGAAAGGCTGATCACATCCAGGGTTTCTCTGTCACATGGAAAGACACTTGGTGACATCTGCTGTCCTTCTCTTCCAGCTTCTAGGTTCAAATAGCTCTCTCAGCTCCTTCTGCACCTCCAGATGTCTGTGTCTTGGTTTCATCTGTCTAGCTTCTGTGTTGACTTTGAGCTCTCACTCGATTTCAGCCTTTTATTCTCTTCATACAGGACTCCAGCAAAAGGATTAAGACCCATCTTGAATTCATGGGTTCACATCTCCAACTAATCAAAACACCCCAAACGTTTGGGTGGATCACAGCTCCATGGAAACAACTTAACCAAAAGGTCCCACCCAAACAATAGGTCTGGCCCCACAAGATTGGATTAGGATTAAAAGAACATGGCTTTTCTGGGGTACATAGTTTCATGCCAGCACAGTCTGGTTTTCAGAGACCTCAAGTTTGCAACCACAGGAAATAAGATTTTATTTCAGGACACACATAGAAACTTTTACATCTTGCATATGGTATATAAGTTACAAATCTGAAGTCTTCAACTGATCCCTTTCTTTCATAACAGTATTCAGTGTATCTAAGAACCAACCAATATCATTATACCTCTTAACTCTACAAAACTCTGTTAAAATGTTAAAACACTGTTATACAGAGACATGTCTCATATAAGTATATGATTAGGAGAATCAAGTGGTGATATTTGAATAGCTGTATTGCCAACTCATGCTATGAAGTGTCAGTGCCATCTTGATGATTGAAAATAGAGTCATTAATGCCTTTGAATCTAATCAGAGTAGAAAGCCAATTGCAAAAACCCATTTTTAAAATTCTGTTTCTCAAGAGCCACTCCCTAGGGTGCACAGGTGGTTCAATGGTAGTATTCCTGCCTGTTATGCAAGAGACCTGAGTTTGATTCCCAGCCCATGCACTCTTCCACAAAGAAAAAAAAAAAAGAACCACTCTCTGTACCAAGTTATGTTAATCATGGTTCTCTAGGGAAACAGAACCAACAGGAGATATCTGTAAGATTTTAGTAAAGTGTCCCATGCATCTGTGGGGATGCACAAGTCCAAATTCCATAAGATAGACTGTGAGGAGGCAACAATGATGAAGGTCAAGGATTCCCAGGAGAGGCTGGCTGGCTGAAGCAGAGACAAAAGTTTCCTATTCTGACTGCCAAAATTGTCAGGTCTCCATTAAATGTCTCCAGCTGATTGGATTATACCCAGCTGATTGTTAGGGCCAACTGATTGAATTCTCTCATTGTGGAAGACACCCCCCTTGTTTGATTGTCGATGTAATCAGCCATAGATGCAATCAACTGACTGTCCACAAAATGTTCTCACAAAATGGTTAGACCAGTGCTTGCGTGACTGGTCAGCTGGACACCAATACATGGCCAAGTTGACACATGAACCTAACCATAACAGAAGGTGATTTTGGCCTCATAGAATTAGTTTGGGGTGTTGTCTCCTCTTCAAGTTTTTGGAAGAGTTTAAACTGTATTGTACTGTTTTGTATTATTCATTTGTGATGCCATGTGATCCTGGGCTTTTCTTTGATGGTAGCCTTTTATTACTGATTCAATCTCTACTAGTTATTGCTTTATTGAGATCTTCTATTTCTGCAAGAACAAGAGTAGGTAGTTTGTATGTTTCCAGGAATTTGTGTACTGCATGTAGGTACACTAATTTGTCAGCATACATTTTTCACAGTAACCTCTTATAGTTCTTTTTATTTCAGTGGGGTCGGTAGTAATGGCCCCCTTTTCATTTCTGATTTTCATTATGTTTCCTATTTTTAATTTTCTTTGTAAGTCTAGCTAAAGGTTTGTGGATTTTATTGATCTTTCCATAGAACCAACTTTTGATTTTGTTGGTTTTCTCCTGATTTTTTCTTCTCTATTTCATTTATCTCTGCTCTAAAGTTTGTTATTTCTGTCCTTCTGCTAACTTTGGGTTTAGTTTTCTCTCCTTTTTCTAAATCCTCCAGTTCTGACATAGGTCTCTGATTGGAAATCTTTCTTCTTTTTTAATGTAAAAATGTAAAGCTATAAGTTTCTCTATCAGTACTGCCTTTGCAACATCCCATAAGTTTTGGTACATTGTATTTCCTTTTTTTCCCCTTAATTTCTCCTAAAGTTTCTTTTCTGACCCATTTGTTAAGACTTCTTTCTTTAATTTCCACACGTGTAACTACCCCAGTTCTCCTTTTGTTGCTATATTCTAAGTAATTATGGTCAAAGAAGACACACTGTATGATTTCAACACTTGTTCCTTTTTCAGATTTGATTTTGGACTTAACAAAATATCTATGCTGGATAATGATCTATGTGTACTAGAAAGGAGTGGGTATTCTGTTGCTGTTGGGTGTATGCTCTCTGTATGTTTGTTAGGTATAGTTGGTTTATAGCATTGTACAAGCCTTCTATTTTCCTATTGATTCTCTGTCTAGATGTTTTATTCATTATTGACAATGGTGTTTTACAAGCCTATTTATCCCTTCAAATTTGTCAATATTTGCTTAATATACTTTGAGGTTCTGCCATTAGGAGCATATATATTTATAATTGTTATGTCTTCATGTTGAATTGGCCCCTTTAGCAGTATATAACGACCTTCTGTATTGGTCAGGGTTCTCTAAGGGAATAGAACCAACAGGAGATATCTGTAAATACTATGAGATTTTATAAGTGTCTCATGCAATTGTGGGGATGCACGAGAACAAATTCCATAGGGCAGGCTGCAATTTTGCAACTCTGATGAAGGTTTTCAGTGAATTTCTCAGGACAGGTTGACTGGCTGAGGTAGAGATGAAAATTCTCTCCTCTGATTGCTGAAGTCATCACTTCTCTTTTTAAAACCTTCAGCAGTGTTTTAGTTTTCTAATGCTGCCAGAATGCAATATACCAGAATGTTTTGGCTTTTATAAAGGGATCTATTAAGTTACAAGTTTACAGTTCCAAGGCCATAAAAACATCCAAACTAGGGCATCCAGAGAAAGATACTTTGACTCTGAAGAAAGGCTGATGTCTGTCACATGGGAAGGCACGTGGCTGGCATCTGCTGGTCTTTGTTCCTGGTTCTTTTGCCTTAGCTTCTTATTCCAGTTGCTTTCACTTTAGGCATCTGTGGGTTCTGACTTAGTTGCTCCAGGGCAAAACTCTCGGTTTCATCTCTTAGCTTAGCATCTTATGCAAAGGCATTTGGCAATATCTTCTGGGCTCTGGTACCTGTTTAGCTTCTGTCAGCTCTCTCAACTCTGAGCGTCTCCTGGGGCTTTTGCACTTCCAAACATCTGTAAGTAAGCTTTCTCTTCAACATTTCTCTGTGTTGGCTCTTTTAAGAAATCCAGTAAACTAATCAAGACTCACCTTGATTGGAGTCAAATATCCCATCTAATTAAAAGGTCACACCCCAAATTGAGTGTGTCACATCTCCATGGAAGTGATTTAATCAAGAGCCCATCCTTCAATATGGAATCAGGATTAAAGAACACAGCTTTTCTGGAATACATAATTTCGGACTAGCACAAACTGTTTGGATGAAACATCTGTCATTGATGAAGACACTCTCCTTATTCGGTTGTAGTTGTAATCAGCCATGGATTCAATCAACTGACTGATGATTTAAGTTCAGAAAATGCCCTAACAGTAATGATTAGGCCAGTACTTGCTTGACCAGACAACTGGGCACTATTACCTAGCCAAGTTGACACATGAATCTAACCATCGCATCTTCTTTGTCCCTTGTAACAATATTTGAATTAAAGTCTATTTTATCTGATAATAGTATAGCTACCTCACTTCCTTTTTTGTTATTATTTGTGTGATATTTTTTCCATCCTTTCACATTCAACCTACTTCTGTCTTTGAGTTCAAGGTGAGTCTCTTGTAAAGAGCATGTAATTGGGCAAAGCTTCTTTTATCCCTCTGCCAATGTCTACCTTTTGACTGGAGATTTTAATCTTTTACACTTAAAGTACACTTTAACTACTGATTTACCCTTAAAGTAACTACTGATAATGAAGGACTTTATTTTGCAATTTTGCTATTTATTCTTCATGGATCATGCCTTTTGTGACCCCCAATATTTCCATTAATGCCTACTTTCATATTTATTTGACTTTTGGGATTGTAACTTTTTGAGTACTTTCTAATTTTTTTTTCTGTATATATTTTTCATTTATTTTCTTTGTGGTTACCATGGTTTAACTCTGGCTTTGTGGATATCTCTGTGGCTCCCACTGCTAACATATGGTTTTCAAGTGTGCAGTTTGAAAGGATTTATGTACCCTAGAAAAGCCATGTTTTAATCCTGATCAATCTTGTGGGAGTGATGGTTAATTTGGACATTTTTATAGACTTTAACTGGGACATTTTCTCAGCCTTAGGGCTGTAAACTTGCAACATATTAAATTCCTCTTTTGTTTTTAAAGCCATACCATTTCTGGTATATTGCATTCTGGCAGCTAGCAAACTAAAACATCAAGTGAGGGGGATTTAGTCCCTGAGGTGTATGTTCCTTAAATTTGTATCCAGCTAGTGATATAAAAGAGATTTCCTTTAGTGTCAGTTCCTAAAACAAACAAATAACTCAACACAAAAAATTCCTTTCATAGTTTATGCTAGTTGGCTCTTTGTTGGCTGGTGCTCTCCTTAGGCCACCATCTTGGGTAGCTAGACCGTCCCTTTGGTTTTATCATCAGTTAGGCTATAACAATATATAGTTGACTCATGATTTTACTCCACTATGCCAAATTCTATGTTTTAATTTAGGTATTTAGGCTATTTACATTTAATGTAATTTTATTGCCATCTCAGGCCTGAAGTGTACCATTTTATATTTTATTTTCTGATTAAAAAAAAATTCTCTTGTCACCTTCTTGCCTTCCTGTGGATTAGTTGAGTTTTTTTAGAATTCCACTTTAATTTATCTCTAGTGTCTTTAAGGTTATCAGCGCATATAATTTTTAAGTTGTTGTTCTATATTATCTATTTGCATAATGTATACATAATTTATCACAATCTCCCAATGTCATCATTTTACCAGATACAGTGAAGGGCATGATCTTTACCTTACTTTATGTCTCTCACCCTCTCATCTTTATAATTGTTTTAAATATTTTCTCTGCATTCACTTAGAACTGCATCTGATAAATGTTAAATTTTTGCTTCAGCCATTAAACCTAATTTAGAAAATGCAAGAGGGGAAGGAAAGTGCATTTTTACCCCTGCACTTTTTTTTTTTTTTTTTTTT
>PVIY010006685.1:75287-85862 GCA_004026745.1 Myrmecophaga tridactyla | reverse complement strand
TGGAGTGTTTGAAGAGACTGTTGGTGTAAATGGAACCACTGCCAATCTTGACAAAGGAGGACACAAAAGGGAGAGATTGGAGTTTGCAGAGTGAGGACCATGAAAGCTCGGGTCTGAAGCCAAGAAACCTCAGTCAGGAGAGTGGACCCACCCATATACATGGAGAGGGTGAGTTTACCCTGAAGAGTGAGGATGAGCCTCTCATCTTGTTGCAGTGGAAGAGTTGTGCAGCCTCAGGCCTTGGAGAAGGCAGAGCACACTTCTTGGGGGACTGGGAGAGCCTGGCTGCCACCACATGGAGGGGTTGAGCATGTGCCCCAGAAATGGCAGAGATCCCAGGGGTGGCCCTGATGCCTGGAGAGAGTGGAGCCTAGAGGTGGTCTCCTTGATGTTCCCCGAGGTTGATTTGGAAAGAGGCGGGCCACTGCATAGGCCCTCGGAAAGGGTGGGATTGCCACTTTCTAAAGCTGACGGATAAATGACTTTCAGACTTTGAAATCCAATGGTGTTTGCCTGCAGGTTTTCCTTCCAGTTTCTCCCTATGGATCCGGTGTTTATCCTCCTTTGCATATTAGCATCAGATAACTTGTTTTGAGATTCACAGGCCCACAGCAAGAAGAGAAGTTTTTGCACCTGTTTAAGGTGATGCTTGAAGTTGCCAAGTTGACAAGGGGTGGACATGTGTTAGTTAGATTCAGTTGTCAACTTGGCCAGGTGAGCATACCTAGTTTTGTTGCTGCGGACATAAGCCAATGGTATGTGAACCTCATCTGTTCCTAATTACATCTGCAGTCGCTTAGGAGGCATGTCTGCTGCAATGAGTGACGTTTGACTTAATTGGCTGGTGCTTAAATGAGAGAACGCAATGTAGCACAGCTAAGCAGCTCGGCATTCCTCATCTCAGCACTCGCAGCTCAGCCCAGGCCTTTGGAGATGCAGAAAGAAGTCACCCTGGGGAAAGTTGTTGGAACCCCGGGGCCTGGAGAGAAGACCAGCAGAGACCATCCTGTGCCTTCCACGTAAGAAAGAACCTCAGTGGAAAGTTAGCTGCCTTTCCTCTGAAGAACCAACAAAATAAATTCCCTTTTATTAAAAGCCAATCCGTCTCTGGTGTGTTGCATTCCCGCAGCTAGCAAACTAGAACATGGAGGAAAGCTTTCAGTCTTTCACCATTGATGTCAGCAGTGAGTTTTTCATATATGACTTTTATCATGTTGAAGAAATTTCCTTCTATTCCTAGTTTTCTAAGTGTTTTTATCAAGAATGGGTGCCTTATTTCATCAAATCGCCTTTTCTGCATCAATTGAGATGATCATGTGTGTTTTTTTTCCCCTTTGTTGTATTAGTGTGGGGTATTACTAGTTGATTTTCTTATGTTGAATCACCCTGTATGCCTGGGATAAATCCCACTTGATCATGGTGTATAATTCCTTTACTATGCTCTTGGATTCAGTTTGCTAGTATTTTTTTAAGAATTTTTGCATCTACACCATAAGAGATATTGGTCTGTAGTTTTCCTTTCTTGTGGCTCTTAACTATCTTTGATATTAGGGTGATATTGTACTCATAGAATGAATTAGGGGGTGTTCTTTCCTTTTCAGTTTTTCAGACGGGTTTGAGCAGGTCGGTGTTAATTCTTCAAATATTTGGTAGAATTAACCTGTGAAGCCATCTCTTCCTGGGCTTCTCCTTGTTTCAATCTCTGCACCCGTTATTGGTCTGTTGCAAATTTATTTCTTCTCTAATCAGTGTAGGTACCTTGTGTGTTTCTAAGAATTTGTCCATTTCATCTAGATTATCTAATTTGTTGGTGTATAGCTGTTCATAGTACCCTCTTAAAATCTTTTTCATTTCTGTGGGGTCAGTAGTAATTTCCCTCTTTCATTTCTGATTGGAGCTATTTGTTTTCTTTCTTTTTTCTTTGCCAGTCTAGCTAAAAATTTGTTGATTTTATTTATACTTTCAAAGAATCAACTTTTGATTTTATTGTTTCTCTGTTTTTTAAATTCTCTATTTCATTCATCTTGCTCTAATATTTTTACTTCCTTCCTTCTTCTCACTTTGGGTTTAATTTGCTCTTCTTTTTCTAGATCTTCCAGTTGTGAGGTTAGGTCTCAGATTTGAGATCTTTCTTCTTTTTTAATGTAAGTATTTAGAGCTATCAATTTCCCTCCCAGCACTGTCTTTACTGTGCGCCATAAATTTAGTATGTTTTGTTTTCATTTTCATTTACCTCCCATTTCCTAATTTCCCTTGTGATTTGTCCTTTGACCCATTCATTATATGAGTGTATTTTTTTTTAATTTCCACATCGGTTTAGTTTGTAAAAGCTGCCAGAATGAAATATACCAGCTTTTAAAAAGGGAATTAAGTTGTGAGCATATAGTTCTAAGTCCATGAAAATGTCTAAATTAAGGCAAGGTTATAAAAATGTCCAATCTAAGGCATCCAGGGAATGATACCTTGGCTCAAGAAGGCTGATGATGCTCAGGATTTCTCTCTCAGCTGGAAAGGTACGTGGTGACATCTGCTAGCATTCTCTCCAGGCTTCTTCAATGGCTTCACAGGGGACGGTTCCTTTATGCATCTCCAAAGGTCTCTGGCTGGGGGGACTCTGTTGGCTCTGTTGGCTCTACTTAGAGCTTTTTCCAAAATGATTTCCTTCTTAAAGGACTTCAGGAAGCAACCCTACCTTGGATGGGTAGAGACTCATCTCTAGGGAAACCATCTAATCAAAAGTTACCACCCACAAATTTGGTGGGTCACATCTTCAGGGAAACAATAAAAAAGATGCCACCCAGCACTATTGAATGAGGATTAAAGGACATGGCTTTCCTGGGTACACGATCACTTCAAACTGGCACACACATACTTGTTAATTTCCCAGTTTTCTCCATTATTGATTTCTAACTTCATTCCATTGGGGTTGGAGAGAATATATTGAAAGTTTTCAGTCTTTGAATTTGTTCTATAACCTAACATATGGTCTATACTGGATGGTGATCCATGCGCACCTGAGAGGAATGTGTATTCTGCTGTTTTTGGTTGAAGTGTTCTGTATATGTCTGTTGGATCTAGTTGGTTTATAGCACCATTCAATTCTTCCATTTCTTTATTGGTCTTGTGTGTAGATGTTTTATCCATTACTTAAAGTGACATATTGAAGTCTCCTACTATTAATGTAGAACTATTTCTCCCTTCAAATCCTAAACATTTGTTTATGTTTTGAGACCTGCCAGTAGGTACAAATATATTTATAATTGTCATTTATTCTTGTTGAATTGACCCCTTTGTCAATATATAGTGACATACTTTGTCCCTTGTAATTGTTTTTGACTTAAAGTCTATTTTATCTGATACGAGTGTAGCTACCCCAGCTTTCTTTTGATTACTTGCATGCTATTTATTTTTTCTATCCTTTCACTTTCAAACTATTTGTATCTTTGAATTTAAGGTGAATCCCTGGTAAACAGCATATAGTTGGGTCATATTTTATTAAACAATCTTCTAATGTCTGCCTGTGGACTGTAGAGTTTAATCCATTTACATTTTAAATAACTGCTAATAATCGAGGATTTTATTTGCTACTTTGCTATTTTATCTTTGTAAGTCATACCTTTTTTGATTCATCATCCTTTCATTAATGCTTGCTTTCATATTTATTTGATTTTTTTGCATTATACCATATTGAGTCTCTTCTAATTTATCTCTGTATATTTTAATGTGGCTAAAATCTAACATTCTAAATCAATAAGAATCATGTTTGGTTTGCTATAACTTAACTTCAATAGCATACACATACATTTTTCCTATACCCCATTGTTCCCCCTCCTTTTTGTTGTACTTGCTACAAATTATATTTCTATGCATTTACGTCCCAAAGCATACTTTAAAATTACTTTTATGAATGTACATTTTAGAACCTGTAAGAAGTTAAAAAAAAATGTGGCATGACATACCAAAAAAAATGCAATACAAAGTACTGGCACTTATAATTACCTATATGGTTATTTTACTAGAGTTCTTTATGCCACTTTTATCTACTGTCTAGTGTCTTTGCCTTTCAGTTTGAAGGATTCCTTTTAAGATTGGTAGTAGGTTATGCCTAGTGATGGCAATCCCCCTCAGCTCTGATTTATCTTAATTTCTGCCTCATTTTTGAAAGAACTTTTTTGGCTGACAATTGTTTTCTTTCAACATTTAAATATTTTGTCCCTCTGCTTTCTTGCTTCCATGGTTTCTGATGAGAAACTGGCACTTAATCTTATTGGGATTCCCTTATACATACTCATTTCTTTTCTCTTGAAGCTTTCAGAATTCTCTTCTTGTTTAGTTGGGTTGACATTGCATACTTTTAGCACATTCACATAAAACACAAATGTGCATTTTATTATACAATCTCTTAGGTAAGGATAAGTCCTTTTCGTTAAATATGGTTCATTGAGTAGAAGTTTATCTACTAGATCGAAGATTTCTCATGTGAATCATACTCCTTATGTGCCTCCTAAGATTTCTAATTTTGGTTTCCCAAAAAAAGGAAGACCATAAAACTTAGCAAAATAATTTGAGGATCTTTTTAGATTTTTGGTTTGTTTACTTCACAATCTTCTGCAATTCTTCATGCACACCTAATTTAATAGCATTTTTAAAAAATCATATTGTCTCTATGGAGTCCTAATAGCATTTGACTTATTTTTTTTTAATTAGAGAAGTTACATGTTTACAGAAAAAGTGTACAGAAAGCACAGAGTTCCCATATAGCCCCCTCTATTATTAATACCTTGCCTTAGTGTGATACCTTTGTTACAGATTTTAAAGGAATATTATTATAATTGTATTATTAACAATAGTCCATGGTTTACATTAGGGTTAACATAGTTTTCCTAGAAACAAAAACAACAATTTTCTCTTCCAATTCTTATTTCATCAGTTTATGCAATATTTAAAGCAATTACACAATTACAATAACAACTGACATGAACCGATTTGGGAACAAACACAACTGACTTTTGGCAACTATCCAATTCTTACTGGTGGGAGCAGAGACTACAAGCTACTGGAAAGAAGCCTACTAGCTTTAGCTGTGTGGCCTTAGGTCAGCATGTTTTGCAGAGAAAATAGAGACCTTTGGTTAATTTAATGAGTATAAGAAACATCTGTTTGAACTAAGTACTCAAATTTGAATTAAATATTTTAAATAAATAAATAAATTTAGTTAAAAATATTTTTTCTTTAATTCATTAGCTACTATAAAAGCTAATCGTGAGTAGAATTAACATTTTTTTCCTCTTGCAAACCACATAATCTTTTAAAACAAAATTGTATTTGAAATATCTTGGCTTGAAAAAAAGAGACTATACATCTGGGACAGCAATATTAGACCTCCCCTGTTTCCTACTCAAATTTTCAAGCTGACCATAAATAAAACCATAATATAGACTAACTTTATATCCTCCATTTTGCCTTCCATATGTCCCCTTTCAGAAACTTATTATTTTTTTAATCACCCTTCTTTTTTACTAGCTTTTTCCATCCCAAAATGCATATTTAAACTTCTTCCTAGATGGTCAAATGCCCTTAATTTTTGACATCCAAAAGTCTCCCCCCCCAACTCAAATTTCTCTCACATCAACACTTACGTATTCTCTCATCCCTTTAGATTTTGTTTTTGTTCAGTTCAAGTAATCAGGTGAATCAATATGAATATTTCAGTCTTGTTAATAACATGAATATGTAACATATGCTCATGAGTTAGAGTGCTACCCCACCAAAGTAGCATATGAATTTTAATAAGAATCTTGTGGAGCTAGTCCCTCACCAAAAAAAAAAAAAAAAGTTATGATTAGTGGCCAAAATTTTATTAGATGCTATGGAAGTCTCAGGAGTCAGGAGAGACTTCTCAGGAGCTGTACGTTTGAACCCTCTTTAAATCTTAATACTATGGAAGCCACCTGATTATTAAGGCTAACTCTTAACTTCTTACACCACAGACACACACAAAACAATGTGTTTTTCTATCAATGAAGTAGAGAGAATTCACAAACTGCATCTAAAACTCAAAAATACCATTATTTTATTTTGATCCAAAAGTTGGTGTGCATGTGAATGTGTTGTATATGAATGTGGGTTTTATACATGTTTAATTTTCACATGCTTGCTAAAGTGTAAGTTTCCAATGAAAAAAGAGCATAATATATTATATATAATTTCAAGAGGAGTGTTGATCTCATTTTAGGTTCAGCCAAGAGGTTACTCTTAATAGAATAGTTAGAGTCACACCCTTATTAACAGGCACCGAGGCAACGATAACCCCCAAGCCACTGGCACCATGTTTCCTCCCAAAGTTTGAGGCAAAAATTGAAGCAAACAAAAACATAAAGCTCTCTGCTTCTACATATTTTGTCTGAAACCCTTCTTTCCCCTACCTCCTCATCAAAAGTCCATAAATCAAGGGTGAGAAACCTTAAGTCTCAGGCCAGGCCAGTGTATAGCAAGTACAGTAAAATCTTAGTTATTTCAGAGTTAAATTCTAGGTTAACAGAGTTGTACATATCTCATCCCATTTGTTCAACAACTCTCAAGCATTTTTTGAAGTTTTCTGTTTTCTTCCTTTAGCTTTCAAGTTACATGAGCTGTACTTTTAATCTAAGAAAAACAATGATTCTACAAATTCTCACTGAGACGATTTGTGATATTCTCACAAAATATCACGTTTACAAGTTTATCATCGCTACCCCTTTAAAGTGGACTATTTTTAGAAGTTATTATCAATTGTGCAATAGATTTTAGAACTACATCCAGCTTCTTACATTTCCAAATACAGTTTATTTTTAAAATACTTGTCCTTTGTCCCAGTGAATCAGAAACTTATAATTTAACAAGTATGCCAAAAATATGCACATGTGTATATATACTGACTTTCTGGATCAAAATAAAATAAAGATATTTTCTAGTTTTAAATTAAGCTCTTGAATTCTCTGTGCTCCTTTGGTAGAAATAGTTCTGTGGTATGGCTTCAGTGCAAGGAATTAAGAGTCAACCTTAATGATTAGGTGCCTACCGAACTATACTTCTGAAATGTCTTACTTTCTACGGTTTTGAAGCCTTAGAAAAAGATTACATGTTTCCTTTAGTGCAAACCACTGAAGAGAATTATAAAATTGACAGTTTCTAAAGCCTCTTTCAAAATGTATTGAAATTGTGGTGGATGGCCTGCTTACTGATGGTTTCACAGCTAGATCTGCAAAAATAGCTAATTACATGCATAGTTCATTTTAGAAAACTATTAAAGACTTTTGGATGGTTAAAGTGCTACATTTCTAAAAATACTTAATAAGAAGACATAGTTAAAAGACAGTTCCATTGATCCAGATTCCTGATTCTATCATGGATGTCCTGTTCTCGATTGTTTCATTGCATAAATAGATTACCCATTGGTAAATCAGAGGATCACAACCAAGGAAGCAACACAGTATTTAATTGTACCAATGAAGTGAGGTGTGACCATTTTCCTGTAGCTACTATCAGTAATAATAGATTAACAACTTCAGAATGAGGCTAGAATCTCAGAAATATTGGAGTCTTTTTCTCTCATGCACCTACACACATCAATTGTTGAAATAAATTTAAGAAGATTTAATTCAAATAACATACACAATTTTTGTTTTTTTCCATTTGCCCTTTTATGGGCCTCATGCGGTAGGGGCAGAGCTTGAGCCATAGATTGTTAGGGAGAACAGGGTATAAATTATTTTGAATGAACTGAAATTGGGATTGAGAAAAAGATGGATCAAAGAACCAGAATTTTTTATTTGTGAAGGATCAAAAAAAAAAAAAAAAGGGAAAGAAAAGAATCCTTGTAGACTTTATATTTCAGCAGGGAGAGGTTGAAAGTAGATATATTAAGATAGTAAATTAAATCAAATCAAATGTTCGAAGTTATAAGAGCTAAAAACAAAAAGTACAGAAAGGAAAAAGGAGGGGAGTGGATTTGCAGTTTTAAATGTATGCTTCAAAAAAAAAAAAAGAAAAAATAGCACTTGTTTCCAATTTTGGGGGTGAAAGAGTGGTAGGAGTTTAGAATACAGGTCCCGACTTAAGAGCCTTAAACAATTTTGGGGTGAGCCTGTGCTCTTAAATGACTGAGAGGGAAATCATCATTCTCTGCCCTCCTCCTGCTTCCCCTTACCCATTCATTGGCAAATGCTGGCATCTCTCTTAATCTCAGTTCTCAGCACCAACAATACTAAACTGGCACAGGCAGAGCAGTGAAGACCCACTTTGTGTATATTTATCTTAAAAACCATATAGTCACATAAAAGAAACCTTGTATTCAACATCTTCTCACAGCAAGGCATTGTGTTGGATGTTTTTGCATATGATACTTACACACATGTCCATTTCACAGCCATTTCTCCTTGAAAACAAACCCTCTGTGTTATACATTTCTGTTTCTTACTCAGTAAGTATTTGTTGAATTTATTCATTCATTCATTCATTATTAAACACTTGATTTGTCCAAAGGTGGTGGGGTGAGGGGAAACTTGTTATCTCATGCTCTGAAGGACAACTGCTAAGTTCAAGTTAGAGTAAAAGTATCAATTTAGAGGTAATTTTAAAGTTATTCTTCATGTCTATCCTTCTTAAACCAGGGAGAAAATGATTTAGAAGAAAATAATTTTAGCAAATTTTTCTTCTCTCTCCCTTTGCACTAGTTGCATGCCAAGATCCAAATGTATTATTCCTCTTGCTCCACTTATGTATATGTGGTGTGTGTGTTTATGTGTTAGTGGGCATATACATTTTTCTCTATATAGAGATTTTTAGGTTCTTCGATAGTAAAATGGGCATTTTTATTGTGAAAAAAAATTACTATAGCTTCATCAATTGGATTTAGAAATAGACTCTTTTAAGAATCTGCTTCAATATGTATTACTGTATCATGTAGTGTCTTTTCAACAATAAAAGGAACCCAAATGGTGGCAAATAATTTTATAATGTATTTTAACTTACTGTTAATAATAATAGGTAATATTTGTTGAGTCCTTAAGTATCATTTATGACCCTCAACTTTTATATTATTTAATTCTCAAAACAATCCTATAAAATAGGTGTTTTAATGTTATGCTTTTTATAGCAGCTTCATTCTTTTTTATTTTTATTGACACATCTTCACACACATACAGTCCATACATGATGTACAATCAATGGCTCACAATTTCATCACATAGTTGTGTGTTCATCACCATGATCATTTTTAGAACATTTGGATCACTTCCAGAAAAAGAAATAAAAAGGAAAAAGAAAAAAATACATAACATGCCAGTTTGAAAGAATTTATGTACCCTAAAAAAAGCCATGTTTCAATACTAATCAGTCTTGTGAGAGCAACGGTTTCTTCTAATCCTAGTCACCACCATGTTTGGGGAGCTTGATTAGATTATCTCCCCAGAGATGTGACTCAATCAATTGTGGGCATTAAACTTGATTAGATGGAGACATGTCTCCACCCATTCTATGTGGTTCTTGATTAGTTTACTGGAATCCTATAAAAGAGGAAACATTTCAGAGAGAGTTACTCTTTTGAGAATGAGAAGAGAGCCACAAAACCACTACAGAAGGATGAGAGAACCCACAGTTCATTAGCCAGCGACCTTTGGAGATGAAGAAGGAAAACGCCTCCTGGGGAGGCTTCTTGAAGCAAGAGGCCAGGAGAGAAAGCTAGCAGACACCGCCGTGTTCACCATGTGCCCTTCCAGCTGAGAGAGAAACGCTCACATGGGCCTTCTTGAACCAAGGTATCTTTCCCTGGATGCCTTAAATTGGACATTTCTGTAGAATTGTTTTAATTTGGACAAGCTCACAGCCTTAGAACTGTAAGCTAGCAACTTATTAAATTCCCTTTTTAAAAGCTGTTTTGTTTCTGGTATATTGCATTCCAGCAGCTAGCAAACTAGAACACATACCATACCCCTTATTCCTCCCTCTCATTGACCACTAGTATTTACATCAACCCAATTTATTTAACCCCTTATACCCCCTATTATTTATTTATTTTTATCCACATTTTTTGCTCATCTGCCCATACCCTGGATAAAAGGAGCATCAGACACAAGGTTTTCATAAGCACATAGTCACATTGTAAAAGCTATATCATTACACAATCATCTTCAAAAATCATGACTTCTGAAACACACCTCTACAGTTTCAGGCACTTCCCTCTAGTCACTCCAATACACCATAAACTAAAAAGGGATATCTTATACTGCATAAGAATAACCTCCAGGGTAACCTCTCGACTCTATTTGAAATCTCTCAGCCACTGGAACTCTATCTTTTATCATTTCTGTCTTATGTTATGCTTTTAAAGACAAGAAAATTGAGAGGTAGAATGATTGTTCGAGATTGCAGGCTAGTATGTGAAAGAGCTGGGACCTCCGTCAAGATTCTGTGGATCCAGGTGGGCCACGGTGGCTCAGAAGGCAAGAATGCTTGCCTGCCATGCCAGAGGACCCAGGTTCGATTCCCGGTGCCTGCCCATGTTAAAAAAAAAAAAAAAAAAAAAAAAAAAAAAAA
>PVIY010006685.1:25960-75187 GCA_004026745.1 Myrmecophaga tridactyla | reverse complement strand
GTCTAAAAATGGCATTATGAGAATAATTCTTGTCTTTCACTTCTTCTAGCAGAACAATGGCAGTGTCACTATTCATTGGCTCTTGTGTTGAAACTGAAGTAAGACTTTTTAAACAGATTTTTTTTTATTTCTTTTAATGATTTACTGAAAGAGGAATTGGTGATTCTGAAATGTTAAGATGTAAACTTAACTTACTTAATTTTTCTTCTGTACATTCATGTTAACTAATTTCTAATGATTAGTAAAACCATATAAAATTAGCATAACTGTTCTACATGGATTTGCAGTTTTTAGGTAACAAAAACAACAAAAAACAGTGTACTCCTAACAAGTCAAAATGAAAATGAAAAATATGTGGGGCATTTTGAAACTCTACAGCTACCCCATTAATTTAATATTATTTGAATGCATGCTAAACTATGTCAAATGTGCTAATACACTATGAAGTACTGCTAAAACGCAGCATTTTAAATCTTGACGAGATTAAAATAAGTCAGAAGAGTTGTGACTTCAGGAGCAGAAGGGAAAGTGCAAACAGCATAGGTCTGTAAAAGGTGGCCATTAACTTAGAATCCACCAACCCTTACTTCAGTCTCCTCTTTATTTCCTTCTCTCCTCTATCACTTCAGAACTACCAATGGGAAGTGTTCTTCCTAAAAAGGAAATATTTAAGAAATTCTTCATTGGGACAGAATTTTTTACCTCCCTACCATTTTTACTAGATGGTGTTATGAATACGGGTGCTTTGGACTGACTTTCTTGCTGCAGTCCTCATCTGCTTTCTGTAGGAAGCCACAGGAAAATGTATTTCTCTGTATTTCTTGGCTGTTCTAGCCCCAATATCTGCTTTGCATTCCCATGACCCCAATATGATAAGCTAGAGAATATATTCACAGATAGTGATTATTAATCACTTGACTGCTCCATGCATACAAGTCCGTATGTGGCTATCACTATCAATTGTGTAGCACCATTCCAAATTAGAGAGTGCAATGAGTTACCTTCCAAAACACAAACATATATATATATGAATTATATTAATATTCAGCTGTTTAAAGGTCAAAATTTAGCTCGTTACAATTTGTTCATGTTCGTTCAGTGTTCTAGTCAAAAGTCTGTCTGCCAGAACCATTTATTTCTATCTTAGACCCACTTTGGTTTTATGTCAGGGATATGTGATACAGTATATAGTTCCCTGGAACTTGAATGACTCAACCTATAACTGGCCCACAGCTGAATTCCCTCCACTTGCCCACTTGTGAAGAAACTCTTCTGATGTCATAGAATGACTCAAATGACTCATGGACAATGCATGAAGGCAATGGCCAGTGCCTTTTAAGACAGAGAAGATTTAAGTGGTCCAGGAATGCTTTGGGAGTCACTGAGACATCCCAGATAAAATGTGTCTTATAAGACCCACTCCTGATATCAGCAGCTGACTAGGCGCCTCAACTCTATTGCTGAATCTCTGATCTTGAGACTGCTGGTTTACCAGGATCAGCCTCTCTTGTTTATATCTTTCTGCCTCCATGCTGTTCTGATTACACTCCCAGACCTCACCCCTTAATATTTCATCCCTTGGTCCCAGCTCACTTCTGATTTCACAGTATAAAAATTTGATTATCATGACAGTCCTAGTATTAGTATCACCACCGTTTTTAGTCCTGGTCTGTTCCAATCCCCAATCTCCCACTGTCTCTGACCAGGACTTCAACTGAATCCCTTGAATAATCCATGTGAATAAAACCAAAAAACTGCTGGTCTCCCTTTTCAGTTAGAATTACAAAACTTATTTAATAAATAGCTCACAAGATGCATTCATAAAAGGGAAACTGCATTCATGATTCTGTGGGTAGTATTTTCGTGTTTGATCAATTAATTCGCCACATAATTTTTGGGCACATACCCTACGGCAATTATTTTATCTGAACTTACATTACATTTTGAAATAGCTAATTGTTTGCCAATATTAGGTACTAACCTTTCTTGAACACTGGATATTGAAATAACCAGCTATTTTAGCTAATGTCAGATGTGGATCTAAGCAATGCACACTGAAATAGCTAGTTTACCTGGATAACATAAGACGTTAGTCATCGCCTACATTTAATATTGAAAAAGAGAGCTCCCTAAGATAATGTTAGATGTTAGTCTTTCCTTGAATGTTTGCAATCATAAAAGCCAGCTCTTCTAGCTAATGTTAAACATTAGGAATTTTTTCAATATTACCGATGACTGATTGGTCTGTCCAAAAACGTCTATCCATGACTCTTCAATTAGAACCCGCTCATCCATGTATGATGATTCAGGGAACACACAAAAATCAGCAACACACAATATGCTGGTATTTAACTACAACATTCTTCAATGTGCCTTATTAATCCCTGAGCCTCTCTTTTGGGTTCTAAAAACAGTTCCTTCCTCCTTGTTGTTGTTGTTACTATCCGTATTTTTCTTTTGAAATTGAGTGATAATATACATAAAAGGGCATAAAGCACACTAAGTGTGTAGTGATTTTTTTTTTACAACCATGTAACTACCCCTTAGATCAAAACACAGAAAATTTCCAGAATCCACATTTGTAGGCTCTTTTCCACACCCCATTCCCCCCTCCTAAGCCTGTCTTCCTCCCTGTTTTGAACTTTATGGCTCATAAACTTCAGTTTTCCTCATCCCCACCCATCTTGACTTGGCTTTAAACACCCTCTTGGTTAATTTTACTTGCAGCTCCCAATAAGAGTTACCAAGACCCCCTGAGCTAGGGAAGGAAGACAATTTGCCCTAGATATTTTACAAGCGAATTTTAAAACTGGGCACGTTTTAGTATGTATGGCTAAATTTAATATTATTTGTTTTAAAATGTATACCTTGAATTACCCACATAGTTTTGGAAAATTCCTATAAACAAATGTGTCAGACATAGCTGATCTTCCTACAGATGCAATACCATCATGCACATTCTCAGAAAACAAAGAAAATTATTTACAATCTCAAGGTTGTTTTCTAGGGCTTGGGTGGGTACTGATTTCCCTTTAGACAATTATAGTACAGAGCCCCCATCACTCTCTAATGTTTTTGGCTGACCCTAACACTTCTATTTTGTCAGAGATGGAAATCTCATCATTTGTTGCGATTCACTTTTGGTTTTTACCTGGCCAAACTTTTGTAATATACTTAAGTGTTTTGAACATCACTATGTGAAAAATAAGCTGCTATACTGAAATTTATTGTCTGCATATGAAAAAGGCCTATTAACTGGCATTTAGGGAGCTAGAGTGCAAAAATGTATTCCCTTTATTGAAAGTCTCATGTAAATAATACCTATGAGATTTTATAATTGCATTTGTTGATCTACCTTTTTTAGGCAGTTTTAAGAAGTATAACAATCGAATTTATCACAAATCTTAGATCTTACCACATTGCCACTCAGCTTTCAAAGTGCTCTCAGAAAAAGCAAATTATTAGACATGCATAACCAATTAGAATTTACATAAAAATTAAAACAGGTTTATCAGCTTGATACACATAGAAAATATTAGGCCTGAATGTTAAGGTAAATATGGGTACTTAAATGTAGTTTTGTAAAATAAAATGACAACTGTGAAATCTATTATACTAATTAACCTTAATGAAGTTATATATAAAGAATCTCTTAAACCATTTCTGAAACACTTAATTAACAGAATAAACCAAGAAGATATGCTGAATCAACTTGTTTCCTCTGACATAAATTGAAGTTAAATCCTACAATTGAAAGCAAGAGTATAAAGAAAATCTAAGTTTTAGGAATTTGAATGAAATTGATTAAAAGCCTTAGCATTTGGTAATTTCTTCTGCCCTGGGCCCTTCTCCCTGTTGTCTGTCATTTATTATTTTTAATAATAAAAATAACTCCCTGTCATAACTACGTGACTGAGAAAAATCTCAGCTTATATCTAAACATATCACTCCAGAGAATTTTTTCCAAATACAGCACAATTCATGCTTGGAATGACTTTCCATTAACTAAATTTCTTAAACCAAATTGCAGTCCTAGGTATCAAAGATATAACAGCACTCGATTGTGGCGAGGAATGCATAACTATGTGATGATACTGTGAACCACTGATTGCACACTTTGGATGGATCGTATGATATGTGAATATATCTCAATAAAAAATTGCTGAAAACAAAAACAACAACAATAAATGATCAGTGAATTCCAATGTAATCTCCAGTATTCTGAGCTAACATTCATTATACTATTTTTTTTTCTTGGGGCATGGGCAGGCTCCGGGAATTGAACCCAGGTCTCTGGCATGGCAGGCGAGAATTCTGCCACTGAGCCACCATTGCACAGCATTCATTATATTATGCAAAATTGTTTTGAATAGAGCTTTAAAAACTTTTTAAAAGGGCAGGCAATGGTGACTCAGTGGCAGAATTCTTGCCTGTCATGCCAGAGACCCCAGGTTTGATTCCCTGAGCCTGCCCATGACAAAAAAGAGAAACTTCTTAATAAATGACAAATTCGTTTGCTAAACACACACATACACACACATGTACACACATAGAGATTTCTGGGTCCCATTCCCAGAAGTTTAGATTATGTAGATCTGAAGTATTTACATTTCTAACTAGTTCCCAGGTGATGTTGATGCTGCTGGTCCAGGGACCAAATTTTTACAACAGACACGCACACATCAATATTCACTTACGGATATTTAATATATTAAACAGAAATAAAAGTTTCATAAATAATTCTCTCTTTCTCTCTCTCTACGTGTATATATATACTAAATATATAATTAAGTAGCACTCGAAAGTTCTCAAAGTACTTTTAAGCCTAGGCTGCTACAGTTCACATGCATTTAATTTTTCAAAATTATTTCTAAAGATTTTGTCTTTTGGGGGAACACTTGTACCCATAAATTCTTGGTAGACAATTTGGGATATCCTAGATCATTTTCTCATGGCATCTCTGTGTGTGTTAATAACATAAACTATGCGGATGAACACAGGCTGTAGCTATCTATCAAGATTACAACTAGCTGATAAGATACTGATTAGTTAGACATTATTCTCTAACACAAAAACTGAGTGCCAGAGGTTGTCAGTCCTGACTTCACATAGCATGACCTGGGAAGTTTTTAGAAAACGATGTTCAAGCTCCGCTTCTGACAACTAAAGAACGTCTGCAGGTAAGGATCCCACATTGCACGTTTAAAAGCTCCTTGAGTGATTGTAATGTGCAACCAGCTTGAGAACCACCAAATGAAATTAAAAATAAGAAATTAAAAATAAACTACTTCCAGATGTGATGTTGCGTTTCTCTAGTAAAAACAATAAAGTACTTTACCATATCAATACATTGCCTTTAAATTCAAAAGGTATGAAATTTGTTTTCTAAAAGTCATACAAGTTTACATATATTGATAAACATCAACTTATACCAAACTTTTTAAAGGGTAGTCACTGGCTTTTTACTGTGACGAATAGTACCTGTTTGCCTGTTTTTTTTAATTAAATAATCATCAGTTACTCCCACCTGGCTCTACAGAATATCACAATGACAATATCAAAGAAAGAGAAAAAAGAGAACATTATCCTCAACCTACTTTTTATTCAAACCCACACATATTAATCTTTCCCTCTATAATTTATAATCCCTTATTTTTGAAACCATAAGACTATCTATCAGGTTAAATGATTATGGCCTTTGGGCTCACTAAAAATTTATTGTCATTAAAAGTACCTTGTAGTACCATGTGTAGCAAATAATCCATATATTCATGTTATGTCTGATTATCATATAACAAATACAATATACAGATTTTCTAAATTCCTAGTAAAGGAAGTAAAATAACTTGACATCTGAAGAATCGCTTATTAGAAGTTGGCGGGAACAAATAAAGTAAGAGCCTAAAGACATAAATCTTGGGTAGCAAATTTGTGTAAGATTCATGGTTGTCAGTAATATATAGTTCTCGAACTTTTCATGAGCATGGGCTCTAACTCTGTTACATTTCTACCATTATCAGAGAATAATAGGAACATAATACATGATTGTTAAATTGGATTGATTATTTTCAAAATCTTTAATATAAAATAGAATTAATCTGATAGGACTAAATCACACATTTTCAGACATTTACAGATATCAACTGTTAAAAATCCAAAATTAAATCAAAGAACTTCTGTCATTTTTCACTGTTTGCTACATCATAAAACATATCAAAAATGTTCTTGGTTCGTAGCCAGTTAATTTGCCAAATTTGAAGTGGTGCTTAAATTTGTTTCACTTTTCCCATAAAATTTAAATACAGTGAGAAAATAAATAGCCAATAAGTAAGCTATGTTAAAATGCCAAATTACTAAAATATGAAATATACCAATTGTTATAGCAAATGTATAGATTATCACTGAATTACTTTTTAAATTATATTTAGATATAGTTTAAAATAACACTGAAAAGTTTAAATTACTTTAGGTTCCTCAATCATTCCTGGGTTTTCAAATCTATTATATGAATGTGAATTATGCCACAGAGCAAGAATATTGTAACTGAATTTATCTTTCAAAAACTCAACCCAACTAAGTCAATTTATACTGATATAGCATAACAGAAAAAGTAGGAAATAAAATTCTCAATGTTATTAATAAGTTTAAATACTTTTTAGATAGTCTCAATCCATAGCATCTATGACTGCAGGATTCTGAAACATATAAGTGAAAAGTGGAAAATAATTTATCTACTTCTTGTTACACATCATGCAAACATTCAGTTATATGGAACTGTTCTAATGTTGCACTGAAGTTTTTCATTTCATCCAAAAAGTTCTGGATTGTGTGAAGCAGTAGCATGCTTTAAGTAACTTCAGAAGCTAGTATTTACTTTGGTATTCCGGATAGCTTTATTTTACATTTCTTGGTTGCAAATAGGCATTTGTTAACAGTTCAGGTATTTTCCTGATCTTCAAAATCCTGATCACAAAAGTCTATATTTTAGTTATAAAGTAGAGTATAACAAAGTCTAGTGTAGCTGTGGCCCCTGAAATTGAGAAGGACAACTTTCTAGTTAGTAGTACTTCAAGAAAATAAAAAGTGTGCTAAACTTCAAATTCATTGTGATTGAAATATTTTCAATTACTCTGGTTACACTTATGATTTTTTTATTAATCTCGAAAGGAACTATGAGCAAACCCCTTAAAAATAAAATGCAATCTACTAATTCTGAAACTTTCTGGGATTTCCAAGTAAGTAAGTTTAATTATCTTTATGTCTTCTAAAATCCCAGATTGCATATGAAATATATGTATTAAGAATTAAATCCCTTAAACTGTCATCACAGAAAATAGGTGCTTGTACATCAGATTTCTGCAGAGAGATTGTTAATTGTCTAAAAGTAACATCAACTAATCGGAAAGACAGTGTGAGATAAATTTTCTACTGCTAAGAAGGCTGCATATAGGTGGGATTTCCCATGATTCAGAGACTGTGATGAACACTTGCAGTCCCTCAGCCATTCTAATTTAAAGCAGAAGTTTAGAGTTTTAAAGAAAAAGAAATTGACATACCAGTCAATGCTGACCAAAAATAACATAAATTAGACTTTTAAATATAATTAGTAATTAACTTCTCCTTTGAAAGACTAAAAAATGACTGTCATTTCAAAAAAGATTAAATATTGTAAATTTCAGATGCGAACTTCTGTTTCGATATATAAAGCAATAAATATCTAGAAAACAAATCCTTGATATAAACGAGTGGTCAAAACAAGCAATTTAGTCCATTACTTTTTATGTCACCACTAGTTTGAAATTAAGCAAAGCATGATAAAATGAGTCAGAACAGGATAGTAAATAGCAATATCGTCAAGACTTAAACGTCAAAATTTTTAACACTTGGACGTTGAAGACATCTCCTGGTAATATGTTTTTTACAGTCGACTTTAAAATTCTCGAATTAGTTATGTGTTTTCCAATAAATACATGCTGGATTATTTAAACTAAGTTAAAATTACTGTATCGGTAGTGAATGTTATGAATCCCCACTTCTTTTAACAACTCTGTTTCTGAGAATTCTGGAATTTCCTGAACCACAATGTGTTATAAAGAGGCGCTCATGAGTGAGCTCCTTTTGTCAGCTTCTAGGTCCTGAGCTGGAGCCTGTGGTTCTGTTTATAAGGTTCTTTCAGAGCTATACTATTTCTACAGGAGAACCTAGAGTTCTTCCTGAGAGCAGCCGGGTATACGAGGAGGATCAGCTACTGCAGCTGGGAAACCTCTGCTTGAGCATGCGTTTTAGTTAAGGAAACACATCTTGGTTGAGACGGCCGGGTTAGGGAAACACATTTCAACGATTTGTACATTCATAACAGCCTCGGATGTAATGCATTTATTTCTGGGTTTAGAACGATCTTTGCACTGAGGAAGCCCGTTTAGATGTGAGAATAAGCATGGCTCATACTTGCGTTCATGTTTGCATGAAGCAGGCCCGTAATTACCACCCAAACCCATCAAGGGCAAGGAAAGTAATAAACCGTAATCACATCGCGTATATGTCGAGTCCCAAAGACCAGCACAACCCACAGGAAGCGCCAGGAAACGCGTGGTTAAAGGAGGGCGTGCGGGGCGCGGGGGTCTCCACCCGCGCTGAACTAGTTAGGGAAGGGCGTGTCGGAGGCGCTCCGCGAAGTGGACGGTGGGGGGCGGGGGGAGGCTCCGGAGAGCACGGCCCGAGAAAGGCTGCGCAGCGGCGCGAGCGACTCCGGGCTCCCGCTCTCCCGACCGCCTAGCCCGAGCTGCCGCCGGGGGTGGGGCCTGCAGTGATTGGCGGGCGGGCGGGGAGGTCGGAAGTACTTTGTTTTTTATGCTAATGAGGGAGTGGGGCTTGTCCGTATTTACGTTGAGGCGGGAGCCGCCGCCCTTCATTCACCCACATGGTCCTTCGAGGTGCCTCCGTCGCCGTCCGACCTGCGCCTTCGCGCCACTTCGCGCCCTCGGGCGAGGCGGAGAGGGTGGGGGCGACCCCCGCTGCGCCGCCGCGCTCGCGCCCCTCCGCAAAGCCCCCACCGCAGGGCGGGCCGGCCGGCCGCACCCCCGGCCTGGGGCCTCCGCTCGTAGTAAAGCGGAGGCGGGTGGGTAGGTGGGAGCGAGAGTCCGCGGCGGGCAAGGCGAAGATGGTGGCAGCTACTCCTCCTGGTGAGTCTGCCCGCCCCTCCGCCGACTGAGTGAAACCTGTTGTGTGTGGCCTCGGTCCGGAGGGCGGGCGGGCGAACGGGCGGGCTGGGGTGGGGGGGCGGATTGGCCCGGGTCGGCGTGGCCGGGAACTGGGGCGGTTCTCGGGCCGTTGGCGCCCCGGCGTGTGGTGGCCGCCGCTCACTCCCCGCTCTCTCGCACGCGGGCTGGCGGAGGGGCAGGGCCGGGGATGGGGGGAAGGAGGGAGCGGCGGCCGCGCCCGGGACCCGCGCGGACCCTCCCGGGATCGGCCCCGGCGGGCGGGTGGGCGCGCGGACTACACAATGGCCCTTCGGGGAGGGGACCCGAGAGGCCTGCATCCTTTTCCAGGGCTCGGGATGTACTCGGGGTGCGGGGTTTCCCGGTAGGGAAAGTTTCTCCTGGGGGTGAGAGTTAAAGCGCCTCCAGAACAAAGCGACGGCGGTAGCGGCACATGGGGCAGGCCGCAGGCCGGGAGGGGGGCGCGCCCACGAGGTACCTGCGCCGGCGGGCGGCGTGGCGTGGGCGGGAGCCTGAGGCCCCCCAAAACTTTGGGTGCGCGAGACCGGTGGAGGGGCGTGGGAGGTCCGGTCGGCGCGGCCTGGGCGCTTCCCTCGCTCCGCGTGGGCTTTGTTAATCTGCGCGGGCAGTCTCGGGGCAGACCTCGCAACTTCCTCGGCCGTGGGCCGCAGAGGAGGCCAGGGCCGGGTTCGGTTGTGGCGTGGACCTGTCTTCGCCCATCCACTCTTTAAGGTACGCGGCGCGGAAGGGCCGGCCCGGCTCGGCGGGAGCGACGGCCGCGCCGCCATGTTCTTGCGGGGCGGGCTGCGCGGGGGTGAGGGCGGGGGACATGGCGGCGACTGCGCGCTGCCGCCGATTGTTCCCGGCTTAGGCCTCGGGCCGCGTGCGACGGGCACCCGCGGCCGCGGAGCCCCCGCCCCTCTGGGCCTGGCTCGGGGAGGGGGGCGGGGGACACAAAGGAGGGGCGGCGCGCTCGCGTCCCCTCAGCACTCGGGTCTCGGCGCCGCTGGTCGCCGCGCGGCTGCCGCCGGGAAAGGGGGGTGGGGGGCCGTGTCCGGCCACCCCCGGGTCTGACCCATCGCCCCCTGGCGGCCGCGCTGCGAACCGCAGGGCTGCGCGCCTTCTTGTGCGACATGTGCTGCCGGCCCGGGCTCCATGAGGGTGGCGGGCACTTTGCAGTCACGGGTGTTTCTTGCCCCGTTTTCTTTTCCTAAATGGGAGCATGGGGAAAAGAAACGGGAGAAGGCAGTTTTCTTGCTGTGATGCTACCAAAAGAAAGAATTAGCATCATGCCATTACGACCACAGCAGTGTGGGGGAACAACTCTTTATCCCGGCTTGCAGCCACGAGGTCTTGATTGGGGGAGGGGTGGTGAAGAATAGTCCCTGGGCTTTTTTTCCCCCTTTTCCGTTGGAGCTGAAAACTTAACGATTACTGTTGATCATACCCAAGTATTTCAGGAGTTTATCTATCGGATTATACAGTTAAAGACTTGATTCCAATACTTGGGATTTTTTCTAACTTTTATTCTCTTCTACATTTTCACCCACACATTGTTTGCTTTTTAAACCCCGTCAGTATTGCCCAACTCTGTTAATCTTGGTTTTGCAAATGGAGTACACTGGTTGTAGGGGACTGGAAAAGAGCAAATTTAAATATGAATTTGGTGGGTGCTAATTTTAAGCAAATATGTTTACTGTTTTTCCCCTATGCCTCTTTTCTCCTTCACCCCACCCAGTCATCATACACGTGGACCTAACTTGCACCAAAAGCTTTTCTAAGGATACTTGCTGAGAAAGAGAAGGAAGTTGTCCCACGTGGGTAAGTGTATACTAATTTTCTTTGTGAACTTTTTAGAAACAAATTTCTCTTCACTTGAACCTTTGATTTGAATAAATAGATTGGATTGGATTCTAAAGTGTGAATGAAATACGTATTTTGTACTTTTCTAGAAAATTCATTCAACATGGGATAACTTAATTGAAAAATACAACGTAAATATCCTTATACATCTCTCGAAACGCACTTGTACAGTTTACAAAATGTAATTTTAGAATGCTTTCAAGTTGGTTAATAAAGTAGATCTAACACGGGGTGATAAATTTTTTTAAAGCATAAAATTAATTAACGGGATATTTAAATTCTACAACAAAGTAATGAACTTGAAATGTAAGCTTGAATATTAAATTTATTGTCTGCTGAGTATTTGCTAATTAGAAAACTGGACAAAAGGAAAATATTTAGCCATGGTGGTGTGAAGATGTCCTCTAAAGGGTACAAATGAGTCAAATTGTCCTTCATATATTGGTTTTCACTCAGATTTTTATAAGTATGCCTTTAGGAAAGGCATAGTATAAGGAAGAGCCACCACTTTTTGTGTATGGTGTTCAGATGATACTTGGTTGTGACTGAGTTTTCTCCCAATTTTAAAGCCTAAATCTGCCTAAAGAAACTCACAGGTTTGGAATAACCAAACTTCCCCATTATGGATTATGTGGAATTTAATGTTTTAAGGTTGTAAGTTTGAGGTATTCTAATTTCTTATTTCAAATTTAGCAGGAATAAAGAGAACATCACCTTGTTAAACTGAAGATTGACCAGTCAGAATAATGTCAAAGTGCTTACAGTGCAGGTAGTGATATGTGCATCTACTGCAGTGAAGGCACTTGTAGCATTATGGTGACAGCTGCCTCAGGAAGCCAAGGTGGGCTTTAAAAGCACAGGGACTGCTGGTGTTGAGTGCTTTTTGTTCTAAGGTGCATCTAGTGCAGATAGTGAAGTAGATTAGCATCTACTGCCCTAAGTGCTCCTTCTGGCATAAGAAGTTATGTTTTCATCCAGTAATTCAAGCCAAGCAAGTATATAGGTGTTTTAATAGATTTTTTGTTTGTTTGCAGTCCTCTATTAGTTTTGCATAGTTGCACTACAAGAAGAATGTAGTTGTGCAAATCTATGCAAAACTGATGGTGGCCTGCTATTTCCTTCAAGTGTTTTTTTTTTTCTTTAACTAATTTTATGTACTTTTATTGTGTCGATGTAGAATCTGCCTGGTGTATTTGATGTGACAGCTTCTGTAGCACTAAAGTGCTTATAGTGCAGGTAGTGTTTAGTTATCTACTGCATTATGAGCACTTAAAGTACTGCTAGCTGTAGAACTCCAGCTTCGACCTGTCACCCAATCAAACTGTCCTATTATTGAACACTGTTCTATGGTTAGTTTTGCAGGTTTGCATCCAGCTGTGTGATATTCTGCTGTGCAAATCCATGCAAAACTGACTGTGGTAGTGAAAAGTCTGTAGAAAAGTAAGGGAAAATCAAACCCCTTTCTACACAGGTTGGGATCAGTTGCAATGCTGTGTTTATGTTTGGTATTGCACTTGTCCCGGCCTGTTGAGTTTGGTGGGGATTGTGACCAGAAGATTTTGAAAATTAAATTCTATTCAAGATACCAACTTCCACTGCTAAATGTTCCAGATGTGAAGTATTTAAAAAATACATATGTATGTAACTTGGTCATAGTTTTGTTAGTCTAAAATATGTATATACAACTTTTTGTCCCTTGAAATCAAGTTTTGTTTTATTGTACTAAAGCATTCTCATGAGATTGCCTGCCAGATTTACTAGATACACAATTTTGATTACATTTTCTGTTGGGTTGGATTTACTTGGCTGTCAAGTATCCCGTTACAATTGTAAAGGAAGTTTATTGTGAAAAATGCACAATGATCTGTACAGGATATGCCTTTCTGCTTTCTTTGGACCTGTTGTTTCAAGATGGTTCCTTTAATGTAATAAAAGTTAGTCATTTTAAAAATAGCTTGAAATTTGTAGGAAAGGTCGGGAGGAAGTGAAGGGTACTTTTTTCTCTACTGGTGAATTGGTTATTTTATTGACTTTATAGGAGATTGGTTATTAGATAGAAGGTAGATAACTACTCATCAGTCTTAAATAAATGCATTCCTGATAAATTTTATTATTCAAATGCTTAAATTTGATAAAATTGTGATTTTTATTTTTTAAGCATATTTTAGAAGGGGTGGGGTTTTCTGTTTCTGGTAAGCAACTACTATTTTAATAGTACATGAGAATTTGATGTATAACTCTTTAAATAGTGACAGTTTTTCTTTGTTAAACTACTATTTTAATAGTACATGAGAATTTGATGTATAACTCTTTAAATAGTGACAGTTTTTCTTTGTTAATGATGTATATAAGCTGTATGTGACCAGTTCTGGGACTTAAGAGTTAAAAAGAAATCAGACAAGCTGATGCTAAATGGAATGACAGATATGTGTCAGGAGTGAGAATCTGATAATAGTTTATCTCTAAATCTAGTTATCATTTATGTTTCTCACCCGTTTCCTAATCCAGCTTTGGCAACAATGATAGTTGATTCCAGGCTGTGTGATCTGTACCTGGAATGGAACCAAAGAAGTGACAGTTCTGGTATTTTTCTGTTTTCTCTAGCTTAGCTCTAGCCCAAGATATATAAAAGTGGATTGATTTAAGAATGGTCAGGTTTAAAAGGACCAAATATTAAAATTGTACCCAAGTTGAGATATGGGTAAACTGTTCTCTTGAACAGTAAGCTTAAAGAAATTTCATTTTAGATGGAGGATTTTAATTTTATAACTTAATTAATTAATTATACCACCTAATAAATTTAGAAATCATCATTAAATTCCACTATGCAAAGCCTAACATGAAAAGTTTAATTTCTAATTTTCTTTAAGAAATTTAAGGAACTTACTTTTGGAGCCCTGAAAAGAAAGGTAAGTTTATCACAGTTTGGCAGCTTAAGAGGTAATTTTCAGAATAAGGAAATTAAGAATTGGGCAGTGATTTATAAAGCAGAAATATGATTGTCCTTTAGCTGAGTCCTTTAACCTTTTGAATTGAATTGTTTAGAATCAGGTATTTAATGACAAATGTTGCTCTAAAATAAATGTTCTAAAAGTTCCATAAAGTTAGCATGGCATACAGTAGTCTGCAAAATGGTGCTGTGGTTAAAAGCAAAAAAAAAACAAAAAACAAAAAACAGTGCAGTGATGTTTACTTTTACCAAACCATATAATTTTATTTTAAAGCTCTTGGAGAAATAATCTAACATTATTGTTTAAAGTATACATAATTCATAATTAGTCTGATTCTTTTTAATATGCAAAACTTAACAAAATCTTAAAAATACACGATTGTCATTTTCTTTAACTATTTTTCCCTAGATGCTGAACCTCTTGTGTTCTGAACTTAATAGGATTTTGTTTAATGGAACTTGATATACAGATTAATTGTGTTGAGATTAAGTTTGGCAGTGGGGCTGTGAGGATTCAGTAGGAATTGTATTTAATTTGTTTCTGGCTTTAGAAAGTGTCATATGGGTCTGTAAAGATTTTTGTAGACATCATAACAGCTTTCAAGTAGCACCAATAAAAAACCATGCAAACATTTTAAAAATTAGCTATTTTGAGATATAAGTAGTTTATGGTAAATTGAAGCTGATAATTACCTAATCTGTCCTGTGAAAAACATTTTGACTTGTGTTTTCGTCTTGAAATAGCTTAAGTCTTAGGGTTGGGTTGCTATAGGTTTGGTAGTCTTAAAACTTTTCAGAAAAATAAGGTAAATCTTTACTAATTCTTTTTTATGTTATACATGTATAGATTTCTATTTTTAGCTATGTTAAGAAAAGCACAATATTTTACAAATGTTTGCTTTTTAAAAGCTGCATGCAAAGTAGTGGTGATTTTACTGAAAACTTGAGATTATTTATTTTACAGGCAAACCTATCTAAGCAGTACAAGCCCAGTCTTGGGTTTTCCCCTGTAGTCTGAAGAGTCTTAAATGATTCCTGACAATGCAACCTGCAACTGTGCCTGGAGAACAATTCAATGTCACATTAAAGTTTTTTATGTATTTCATGAAACATTGCCCTGTGTTAGTATTTGATAACCCTGTGTAGTTTGTCTGGCATTAGAGAATTAACTCTTAACTGAGCAGTAAAGGTAAAGAGCTCAGCAGAGTATACAGGGCCAATTTTTCATATTTGACTGGAAATAAGATCATTTGTTGTCAATTTAACTCTGATAATTCTTTTGCTTAGAGGTTGTATTGCTTACATTTTGCTTGAAAATATGAATTAAAGCAGCTTTTTGTTTTGATAAATTTAATTCCGGATAAAATTCTTACTGAGTTTTAAAGGATGTTAATTAAAAGATGAATGCTTCCCTTGATTTTTAAGACCGTAAAAAATTTTGAAGACTTGGTTTGTCCGCCCCCCCCAAATATTTTGAACACATAGATGCAACAACATTCAGAGATTCCTAATGATGTATTTGCAGTTTGACCATGCTACTGAGTTGTTTTAATGCCTTTAATGTTGATTAATAAAATGTTGCATTGTAAAACCTGCTTAAGAGATGTCTAAGTCAACATTGAAATAAAAACTGAAAAGGTTATTCTCAGTTGTAGCAGTTTCTATGGTGTTTTTTTGTTACTAAAAATACCTTGTAAGTTCTCAAATCATACTTGAATTTCCTTAATTTGGAGATTGATTTGGGTTTCCTAATATTTTAAAATGTAATACAAACTAAGTAAAAATTGCTTATTATTTTGATTTATAGAGCACAGGCACTTAAAATTCAGAATTTTATTGCTCTGGTTAAGTCTGAAGCAGCTCCATTTTGATTTTTAATGAGATAGTATCCATGTTAGTCAAGATTTTTACCTATTTGATTCATTGAAGAGTAGTTCAAACTCCTGCCTTAATTCCTTAATCATTGTTGATACTATGATTGAATATTAATGGTCTGTACAAAGTTTTAGAAAAAAATTGAATGGGATATGTGCTGAGCTCCCCTAAAAGTTGAGCAATTTCCTAAGGGTCAAAAATAGGGTAAAAATTTACAATAAGGTACTGGGATGAACTTGCTTATGGCCAGTAAAGCAATTCAAGGAAGATGGCTGGTCTCAAGAAGTTTGAGAATTAAAAAAAAAAGGCAAGTGCCACCAGCGTGCCAGATTAAATTTTGGTGTATTGTCCCCCTTAAATAATCATTAACTAGCTCAAGTTGAATGTACATTCTTATGATGTGATTACTTTAAGCCCACAGTACTAAGTTTAAGATCCTGCACTCAATAGAAAGGAAAATAAACGTATTTACATGTTTGTTTTTAAGTTTATGTACTGTAATAGACAAGATATTATAAGGTGATAGGACATCCTTAAATTCCACTGGTAAATTTTAAAGGAGCCATTTCTCAGTATTCTTTGAGATGTAATGATTTTTATGAGGTAACACTGTTCACATTTGGGAAACTGCAACTTGCTGAACATTGCAAGAATAGATGAAAACGGTAGCCCTATAATTGTCATTCTCAAATCAAGAGATTGTGAGCCGACACATGGCCTTAGGCAAGTGTGCAAAGTCCAGGTACATCCTCAATTCACAAAAATGCAAAGGCAAAGTTCAGTGAAGACTACTGGAATTCTAGTGAGGATATGTATTTACAAGATGTCTCCCTGATGCAATTGGACAATATAATTTAGATTTTTCAAAATGTAAAGGACTAATATCTTAGAGATGGATTAGGTTAAAATAGAGGTGGGGGACTGCAAATGATAAGGCATAGGAAAATATCAAAGCAACACCTTGGCCTTTGGGATGGAGGTAAGAGATTTCCATGAATATTAAATGCATCTAAGCATTCCTAATTTTATAGCTGTCTTATGCAAGGACTAACAAGATTTTCTTCCCTCTGAGACTACAGGCTTTTTTCCACTACAACTTTAGATGGTAGAAACTTCTCCTTTTTCTGCTCCATTGATAACTTCATCTAATGTATTAGGTGTGGATGTGTAGTTGTCTTTGCTATTCATGGAGCTCCTTGAGGACACTGGTATACAGGTTCATTTTGAAAAAGTGCAGATGCTCGAAATAAATGCTATTTCAGCCATGAACTCCCCCCTCAGGCTTTCAGATTTAGCCAGGGAACACTTAGAGCAAAGTCAACATAATAATAGCATCTGTTTAAAATAGGAATTAGGCTTGCCACTACCTCTCCATGCAGCTTCTGAGAAATCTCGGAAGCTAAATCCCATTTGGCTGAAATTATATGCTTGTTGAAAGTACTGATCTTAACTTCCTGGTCCTGCTTCAAAAAAATTGTGAAACCTATACCTGTTTTACATTCTTAGCTTGATACCTAAAATTATTAAGTTGAAGTAGGAAATGGTGGTTAAGATGTCTGAAGGTTTTTTACCTCTGATCCGATTCTGCTCAACTGTTAATCACTAGTAGATGGCTCCTTTTAAAATATGACAGAATAATTGTCTTTGCAATGGCCTTTTTAAAGTTTTCTGTGTCTCTGTTCCCCACCTTTTACCATCTCGTGGCAGACTTAACACTTCATGGATTTTCTCTCAGTTGGGGATATTTCACCCCTTGATATTTTATGATTTAATCCTTGTTTGCTTCCAGTCTTCCCACAAATATATTAGCTCTCTCTAGTTGCATCCTCTATCCCTCCTTCCTGAATCATTTTCATAATAGAAAACTATTGGTATCACAGGATCTTAGAAATGCGGGACCCATGGTCCTATTCCAGAACTACTGAATTGGCTTTTTTTTTTTGGTCACATGCCTCCTCCACCACTGGAGGGTAAGTTTCATGAGGCCAGAGATTTGAAGAATGTTTGGTTTATTGATCCATATAAATATCTAAACTGCCTGGTACAAAGAACTGAGTAAATCTTGAATAGACAAGTAGAAGTATTTAAGAATATTGCTACTAGAAAGACACGTTCAATGGAAGTTAACAGGAAAATGAAGATAGTTCTGCTATTAGATGTGCAAAAGTCAAAATTGTTATGTCACTGATAATCAGTATCTGGTACAAATGATTAGAGCAGTGTCAGGTAAATAAAAAGTGAGGATTTACAGTATCCAGTAATCGTCAAGCAAAATGGATTAAAATATAAGATGAGATATCCACATCTGATATATATGTTCCATCTGTGCAGAAATTTAGTTGGGTAAGTGAACTTAAGATATACAGCTGGCACCTAGGTCAAGAGAGTAGGTAAGATAATTCACCGAACTCAGTATCAAAATGGTAAAAATGCTGAGAGTTTGTGCTTAGTGGCAAATTAGTATTTCTCAACATGGTTTTGTCACCTGGATGAGATAAGGCTATGTAGTATTTTTATCATTTTTTCCCTCAAAATCTTAAAAGTGATGCATGGGAGTGGGGGAATGGGGAAGGTTAGATGAAAGAATTAGCATTTTTGCTTCCCTTCTGTGCAGTACCTTAGAATGTAGAATTATCAGTATTGGCAAACACTGGTTTCCTAAGTTGTGGCTTCCAGCAGAATAAGGTGTCAAGAATATAGGGAGGCCTACACTGCTAATGCAGTGCCTTGATTAAAGTTTGAATTATGTTTGGCACCCTGGGAGAAAGCATCATAAAATTGGTATGTTTTAAGAAGTATTTTGTGATGTGAAGGTGGGCGCTAGTAAAGGGGAGTTGGGAAAGAAACCAAATACTTTTTCACAGGAATGCTAGGAAATAGAATATAATTGATACGGTGATTGATTTCCTCAACTATTCACACTACAATATAGATCATCGAGTTTGTGTACCCTAGGAATATACAGACTCCCAATTTGAAGACTGACTAATGTACTATGTGACACTTGGTTAATTGGTTGAGAAGAGAACTGTTTAAGGATCCTTGCAGTGTAATGTTTAAGGGAAGACTTCCTGGGTTCAAGTACCAGCTTTCTCCATTATTTTAGGCAGGTTACTTATTTGTCTCCCCAAAATTGGAAACTATGATAGTCTTTCCTACACTGATCAATGAAATAAACAGCCACAATTATCCAGGTTCAGGTTCATATCTACCTGGAACACAAGCCTATGCTCTCCAACTTTTGAAGTTTGTTACACTCTGGACAAATTTGTCTCGGGCCCATCCGAACTACTCTGACCAGTGGGATAAGGTTACGTCCAGGCCTGACAGTCAATGCACCACTCTAGCATCAGTGACAAAGTTGGCTTCTTCCTCCCTGAAGCATACAGAGACCTGTGCGGGGAGGGGAGAGTAGGTGAGTGTTGGATATCTGAAATACCATTACTAGGGGTTGAGGAAGTAGATCTGGTTTATACAAAACAGCAAAAAACAGATTTCAGTGAAGAGAGGATTTCTAGATAAGATGGCAACCTGAGCACATATCTAATAGGCTAATGTTTTTTATTAGGTCTGATACTCTTACCTGCAATTTTGGCTGGGACCACTCATAGGTCCCAGTTATATATCACTTCTAAGAGGCTTTTCATTGAGCTTAAGTAACATTAATGAATTAATGTTTAATTATAATATATACAAAATTTTTAAATATACAGGAAATAAAGAACAAACTCAAGCTGTCCTAAAAATTTTAGTCTGCGTTATCTAAGGGTCACTTTACAGAGGTTTGAGGAGAAAATGATTACTCATGAATTCAGTAATTACCAAATTGTCTTCTATGTCTAAGAGTAAAATGGAGATTTCCTCAGATGGGAAGAATATATGTCTCAAAATACCATCTTAGGTTGGTGCAACGGTGGCTCAGTGGTAGAATTCTGGCCTGCCATGCCAGAGACCTGGGTTCAATTCCTAGAGCCTGCCCATGCAAAAAAAATTCCAGAAAAAACGAATCACTTCAGTCAGCTAACAGGTGATTTAAGCAATGAAGTCAATGAATAATTGGTTAGCCAGTAAAATAACATTGTCCTATGGTGTTTTGTTTTTGTTTTGTTTTTTGTATGCTGTATGGTGGGGGTTACCGTTTACCTATGTTTTAATAGGACTGTAAAACATATAAATGTTTAATTGCTTGAAAAAATGAAAATGTGTGAAGATTTATCAAAAATATTTTTAAAATAATGAATATACAGAACCTAAAGAGACCCTCATGGTTTAAAACCTCAAAATACAATTACCAAAAGCTGAGAAACATGACTTTGAAGACAGGGTGAAGGTAAATTAACAATTTATTCTTTGCTTTGTTAATCAGAATACACAAATGATTTTAATATGTTATTTTTATTTTAAAGTATCCACTAGCAGAACAAAACATACTTTGAAATCATTAGAAAAAGCTTAAATTCACAGCCAACAAAAAATTCACAAAGACAAAAAAAGGGGAACAGAAATAGTAGCATTTTAGATAAAATTCTGCACAAAAACATTTTTCAGTAGTTTTTTATCTTGAACAGCTATACTTAAGTGTCATAACATGCAAGTCTTGGTTACTTTTAGCTATTGAAAAGACTGTTAGTAATCTGGCCATGCACAAGGCTAACTGCTGACCCTCATCTTACTATCTGCCCACAATAAGATCTATTAAATCTCAACTTGAAAACAAGGAACAAATCTTACTTTGTATTACCCAAAGTGACTGGAGAAGATGCATTCAATAAATATCTGTTCAATGAATGGAGGGTGACTCCTAATTATTATTTTACAATTCAGTGTGTTCTCTTTGATAGATTGCAAGAGAAGTTTCCACACTTCTGGGTATTGAATCATGTCCCCACAAAAAAAAAAAAGGAATGTTCAAGTACCACCTCCTGGTCCCGTGGGTGTGGAATCATTGTAAATAAAATCTCTTCAAGATACTTCAGTTAAGGTGTGACTTAACCGAATCAGGTTGGGCGTTATTCTGGATTACTGGAGTCCTTTGTAAGCAGAGTGAAAGGTGGGCAGATAAGTCACAGGAAGCAGCCAGAAGCTGAAAGTCAATGGAACCAGAAAAAGAAGGAAGAAGCCACCATATGCATTGCCATGTGAAGGAAAAACTGAGGAACCCCAGAGATTGCTGGCCAGCCAAAGGTTACCAGCCCTGTCACAAAGCAAGCCTTCTAGCCTCTGAAACTGTAAGCTAATAAATTTCTGTTGTTATGCCAACAATATACACATGGTATTTGTTTTAGCAAGCAGGAAACTAAAGCACACATCATTACATTTCTCATGTGGTACCAGGTTTTATCCAGGATTCAGGCTGAAGGTTATGCTTGCTTTGATGGAAAGGATGGCAAAGAATGTTGTATGTGGTGGGGGAGTGTGGGGGAGGTGAGTGGGGATGCAGTAGATACAAAGAAGTTACGTGTGCACATCTCTATGTGATGGGTAGTACCTGGTGACTTCTGGTAATTTTACTGGTGGGTCATAGCAGTAAAATGGACTTAGAACAAATGTGACGGAAGTAACCCCCAGCCAGTTTTCCTGCTTTGTAAGTTAGGAATTGGATAGTAGGTCTATGACCTCAGACCACTATTCCTCTTTACTTTCAGACCATTGCTTTCCTCCATCAGATCACAGTCTTTGGGAAGTAAGCTGCTGAATAAATTGACAAATATTTCTGAAACTTTGTGTGCATAAGACTATACTGAATTCTGTGTGTCCTCAAGGAGATAACACAACTCTGAGATAAGCCTCACATGTATAAAATTAGAATTAATAAAAAATGGTAAATGAAAAGATCAGAAAGTAAGAACTCCTGGAGTTCAGGGGAAGAGTGATGACTAAAAAGTATGTACGCTTGGTACAAATTATCAGCATATAGGTAATTAGAGGGGCAGGTTAAAACTCAATGGAATTTAGCATGTATTGGTATAGTAATCAAACTTTGTACCTATTTGGTTATGGCTACATTGACCCCTGCTTTAATATAAATTCCTTAAGATAAATTTAATTTACAAATTTTCCCAGCTAAAAATTGATTGTGCAGATTAATACCAAGTAAAACCTTTCAGTCTTAGTTGATTATTACCATCAAAATAAATTCCTAGTTTTCATGCTTACATAGGATTTGAGACATCTCATTGCTGTAAAAGTGCATGGCTTTATTCTTAAAATGTTGATGGGATATTAATATATTAAAAACCCTAAACATATTTTATTCATTTTTAAGGTTTATTCAATCCTGCTAATATTTAAAGCCTGCTGAAATATTTTAGTCATAGGTCTGTCTCCAAAAGGATGTCACCCAAAAGTAATTGTTATTGTTTGTATAGGTTATTACTTTGTATTCATTTATTTGTAAAAATAACTAAGGGTCAGCAATACGTTTATACAGTCAAGTAATTCAACTTTAAATTACAGACTTCTTATAGTTTACATATACCCAGTTCTAGACCTAGAATAAGGAAGCACTCACTGATAAACCTTAAAAAAATATCAGCCAGAATAGTATTAGTTTAAAATCATAGTTCAGTGAGATTATATTGCCGAATTAAAGAAGAATGCTATATAATGCCTTTAATTTTATTATTTATTTATTTTTAACATGGGCAGGTACCGCAAATCGAATCCGGGTCACTGGCATGGTAGGCGAGAACTCTGCCTGCTGAGCCACCATGGCCGGCCCAATGCCTTCATTTTAACAGCTGAAAATAATTTAGCCATGACCTTTGCCCACACTTTTGAATACAATGCTAGCTATGCACACACTACTAAAATGCTGAAGAAAGTTTTGACATTAATGATTGGCTTTTACACATTAACCAGTCCAGTGCTGCTGAAGCCATTTTGTCTTAAATTCATCAAACAGTTTAGTCAAGTTTGGGGAAATCAATCTTTACTAAATAGTTAACCATAAAGCATATTTGTATTAGCAAATGAAATGCTTTCAAAATGTTCTAATTTTGGAACTGCTGGAGTCTTATGTTGACCCAATGACTGACTTTGTTTGCAAAGGTAAACTCAAGTGTAGAGTTAAGCAACTATCCAGCAGATTTGATCGCTGTAGATGATGATACAGAATAAAATGAGTAAAGTTATTTTTAGATAATTTTCTTAATGTTACCAGATCTTTAGATCTTTAGAAGTTTGTGGCTGAGGAATTATGGAAATTATTTACCTGTATGTTTTCTTTCTTTCTTCCTCCATCCCTCCGTAGTTCATCTTTCCTTCCTCCTCCTCTCCCCTTTTTTCTTCTCTTCTTCTTTCTCTTCCTTCGCTTCTTCCTCCTCCTCTTCTCACTTTCTCACAGTCTCTCTCAATATGCACTTGGTTAAAGATTTTGCCATTATTAATGCTTTCAAATTTTAAGTATTTGGGAACCTGTTAAAGTAATCAGAATACATTTTTAGTTTTCAAACTGGATGATATGCATTCATATGGAAAACTCAGAGGCAATGGTGTTATTTTAAAAATTGCTATATTTTGAAGCCTAGATGTGAAAGTTGAAGCTGTTTTCAACCAGATTAATTAACTTAGTACCACCTGTATTTAAATGCTTATTTATCAAACCAAAATCATAACATTTCTTCTTTTTTATCCTCGAGATTTATTTTTCTTATTAGACCAGTTGTAGATTTAAGGAAAAATCACACAGAAAGTAAAAAGTTTCCATATATTCCCATTACACCCAAATTTTTACCTATTGTTAACACTTTTGTATTAGTGTGGTATTTTAGCTGTAATTGATGAAACGATATAATTATATTATTAACTATAGTCCATAGTTTACATTAGGGTTCACTCTTTTTGTTGTACACTGTTATTTTCTTATTAAATTTTTATTCTGGTAACATATACATAACCTAAAATCCCTTTTAACCACTTCACTGATGTTATTTACATTCTCGATGTTTGCTACCATTCACTACCACTCATTACCAAAACTTTTTCATCACACTCGACAGACGTTCTGTACTCATAAACCATTAATCCCTCATTCCCAATGCCTACCCCACTGCTGTAAACATGGATTCTAATTTCTGACTGAGTTTGCACATTCTAATTATGTCATAAAAGCGAGGTCATTCACAATCCTTTTATGTCTGGCTTATTTCACTCAACATGTCTTCTAAGTTCATCCATGTTATTGCATGTATCAGAACTTTTTTCAGCTGAATGATCTTCCATTGAATATATAAACCACATTTTGTTTATCCATTCATCTGTTGGACACTTGGGTTGCTTCCACATTTTGGCAATTGTGAATAATGCCACTGTGACATCAGTATGCAAGTTCCTTCTTCCAAATCATTGGGGTATAAACAAGAAGTGGGATTGTCATCTCCTGTGATAATTCAGTAGTTAACTTTCTGAGAAACTACAAAACTGTTTTTCACAACAGTTACACCATTTTACATTTTCACCAACAATGAATGAGAATTTCTATTTCTCCACATCCTCTCCAGCACTTGTTTTATATTATTTTATTTTTAAATAATCGCCATTCTAGTTGGTGTGAAATGGTATCTCATTGTGGTTTTTTTGTTTGTTTGTTTTTTGGGTGCATGGTCCGGGAATTGAACCCGGGTCTCCCGCATGCAAGTGAGCATTCTACCACTGAACCTCATTGTGGTTTTGATTTGCATTTCCCTAATAGCTAATGATGTTGAGCATTGCTTCATGTGTTTAAGGCCATTTGCATATCTTCTTTGGAGAATGTCTATTTAAATCCTTTGTCAATTTTTTAATTAGATTAAACAAGCAGTCTTCTTGTGGATTTGTAGGATTTCTTTAAATAATCTGGAAAGTAAATCTTTATCAGATATATAGTTTCCAATTTTTTCCCATTCCATAAATTGTCTTTTTATTTTCTTCATAATGTCCTTCAATGCACACAAGTTTTAAATTTTTTATGAAGTCCCATTTGTCTATTTTTTTCTTTTGTTGTTCATGCCTTTGGTGTAAAGTCTAAGAAACCGTTGTCTAATACAAACTCCTAAAGATTTTTCCCTATGTTTTCTCATAGGAATTTTATGGTTTTAGTTATATTTAGGTCTTTGATCTGTTTTGAGTTACTTTTTAAATATGATATGAGGTAGGAACCCACTTTCATTCTTTTGCCTGTGGATACCCACTTTTCCTAGCATCACTTGTTGAAGAGGCTATTCTTTCCCATGGACTTAGCACCCTTGTCAAAAATCAGTTGGCCTATTTCTGAATTCTCAGTTTGATTCTACTGGTATATATGTATATCCTTGTGCCAGTACCATGCTATTTTGACCACAGTAACTTTCTAATAAGCTTTAAAGTTAGGAAATGTGAGTCTTCTAATTTTGCCCTTCTTTCAAGATATTTTTGACTACTTGGGGTTTCTAACACTTCCAAATAAATTTGATGATTGGTGTTTACATTTCCACAAAGAAGTCTATTGGAATTTTATTTGGCATTGCTTTGAATATGTAAATTTCTCTGGGTAGGATTGGCATCTTAATAATATTTAGTCTTCCAGTCCATGAAAATGGAATTTCCTTCTATTTATTTCTTTCAGCAATGTTTTGTATTTTTCTGTTAACAAATCCTTTATATCATTGATTAACTTTATTTCTAAATATTTTATTCTTTTTGTTACTATTGTAAATGGAATTTTTTTCTTGATTTTATTTCAGATTGCTCACTACTAGTGTAAAGAAACAGTATTGATTTTTGTGTGTTGATTTTGTGTCTTGCCACTATGCTGAATTTGCTTATTAGCTTTGTAGCTTTGTTCTGGATTTTTCAGGATTTTCTATATATAGGATCATGACATCTGCAAATAGGGAAACTTTTAATTCTTCCTTTCCAAATTGGATGCTCTTTTTTCTTTCTTGGCTAAATTGTCTGGCTGAGACTTTCAGTACAATGCTGAATAAAAGTGGTGACATTGGGCTTCTTGGTCTTGTTCCTGATTTTAGAGAGAAAACTTTCTCTTACATCATTGAGTATGATGTTAACTATGGGTTTTTCATATATGCCCTTTATCATGTTGAGAAAGTTTCCTTTTTTCTTTATTTTATCAAGAAGCAGTGCTGGCAACATAGGACAGAAATCCTGAAATAGGCAGGGACCCAACATCAAGGGATTGAGAAAGCCTTCTTGACCAAAATGGGTAAGGAGAAAATGAGACAAAATAAAGTTTCAGAGGCTGAGAGATTTCAAACAGAGTCGAGAGGTTATCCTGGAGTTATTCTTATGCACTATAAAGATATCACTTTTTAGTTTATGGTGTATTGGTGCTTTAGAGGGAATACCTGAAACTATTGAGCTGTATTCCAGTAGCTTTGATTCTTGAAGACGATTGTGTAATGATATAGCTTTTACAGTGTGACTGAGTGATTGTGAAAACCTTGTGTCTGATGCTCCTCTTACCTAGGGAATGGACAGATGAGTAAAAAATATGGATAAAAAAGAAATGAACATATAATAGGGGGGACAAAGGTTAAAATAAATTAGGTAGATGGAAATACTAGTGGTCAATGAGAGGGAAGGGTAAGGGGTATGGTATGTGTGGGAGTTTTCTTTTTATTTCTTTTTCTGGAGTGATGCAAACATTCTAAAAAATTATCATGATGATGAATACACAACTATATAATGATATTGTGAGCTGTTAATTGTACACCATGTTTGGAATGTTTGTATGATAAGATTTATCAATAAAAATATTTTTAAAAAATCTATCATAGGAACAACCCCTCTCTGAAAAGCATCTAAGGTAGTAATCACACACAAAAAAGAAGCAGTGCTAGATTTTGTTAAATGCCTTTTCTTTGTCAATTGAGATGATCATGTTGTTTTTTCCCTTCGCTCTATTAATGTGTGTATTATACTAATTTATTTTCCTATTTAGAACCCCATTGCATTCCTGGACTAAATCCCACTTGATCATGGAGTATGAATCTTTTATGTGCCATTAGAGTCCATTTACTCATGTTTTGTTAAGCATTTTTACATTGATATTCATAAGGGATATAGTCTAATTTTATTTATTTGTTATATCTTTGTCTGGATTTAGTATTAGGGTGATGCTTGTCTCCTAGAATGAATACGAAGTGTTTTTCTTTAATTTTTTTTAAAACTTTGAACAGTATTGGTGTTAGTTTTTAGAATGTTTGGTGAAATTCACTAGTGAATCCATCTGGTTCTGGGCTTTTCTTTTTTGGGGAGATTTTTTTTATTACTGGCTCAATCTCTCTACTTGGTATTGGTCTATTGAGATCTTCTATTCTTGAGTCAATGTAGGTAGTTTGTATGCTTCTAAGAATTTGTCCAATTGATATAGGTTATCTTATTGTTTGCATACAATTGTTCAAACCCTCCACTTGGGAGATTAGTTTTAATTTGAGTTCTTCCTTCTTAATGAAAGCATTCTGAGCTATGAATTTGCATCTCAGCACTGCCTTTGCTGTATCCCATAAATTTGGTGTGTTATGTTTTTGTTATTTACCTCATGATATGTTCTAATTTCCCTTGTGATTTCTCATTTGATCCATTCATTATTTGAGTATATTTTTAAATTTCACATATTTGTTAATTTCCCAGATTCCCTCTGTTATTGATTTCTACCTTTATTCCACTGTGGTTGAAAAGAATACACTGTAACTTTTCTGTCTTTAAATTTGTTTTATGACCTAACATATGGTCTATACTACAGAATGATTCATGTTCATTAAGATGAAAATGTATTGTGCTGTTGTTGGTTGAAGTGGTCTGTATATGTCTGTTAGGTCTAAATTGGTTTATAGTACTGTTCAGTTCTTCTGTTTCCTTATTGATCTCTGTGTGGATTGTCTTCTCCATTATTGAAAGTAGTACATTCAAGTCTCCTATTAGTGTGGAATTAATTTCTAATTAACTTCTTTTTCTATTAATGTCTATTTTCCCCTTCAAACCTGTCAATATATGCTTCATATATTGTCAGGATTTACTGTTATGTCATAAACTATATTTAATTTGCTATATCTGGTTCAGTTGCCCTCTTCTATAGTATATGGTGTTCTTTGACCCTTGTAACAATTTTTGACTTACAGTTTATTTACTCTGATATTAGTATCGCTACCCCAACTATCTTTTGGTTGCTTTTTTTTTTAGTTAACATAAAGTACAGTTTATTATTCTAAGACCCAGAATCTCTGCCTTCTAGGCCAATAACTCAGAAGGTAAAGAAAAAACTTTTATAACCTCTTACTAGCAGGAGACCCCAAACTAAGAAAATTTTGTCATTTTAACACGAGAAGAAACCAAATTCTAGTTTTGGTTCAGTATACTATTTAATACTAAACTCTTTAAAATCTTATAAATTCATCAAATCTTACCCAGCTTTGACCATGAAAAAAGAAGTTCCTCTACTGCATGCCTCCTCTGAGTTTTCATACACATTAAATATTTTTTTCTTACATTTTCCTCTTTCTCATTCTGCAACAACCAGCCATTTTACTTTAGAACTAATGTAGAACAATTTTACTATTTTTCCTTAACAAAAATATATCCTGTGTATCTTGCACACTAACTTTAGTATAAGTCTAACATTTAACTACCAGAAATCCTTAGAATCTATCTTTAGGTTGAAATATTACAAAACAGTTACTATTGAATAAAGTTTGTCTGAATAATGACTCAGTTTGATTAAACACAAATTTTCTAAGATACCTAATAGACGTAATGCTGACTTATTTGATTATAGTTAGTTTAGAAAGAGCATACCCAAGTAAACTAAAAATGCCTACTTGCATCCAAACACTGATAACTCAAAAGACATAGTTTTTTTTTTTACACACATACATTCCATACGTGCTATACAATCAGTTGCTTACAATATTATCACAGTTGTGTATTCATCAGCATGATCATTTTTTGAAACACTTTCCTCACTCCAGAAAAAGAAATAAAAAGAAAAATCTCATACATACATAGCCCCTACCCCTCCCTCTCATTGACCACTAGTATTTCCATCTACTCAATTTATTTTACCCTTTGTCCCCCCTACTATTTATTTATTCTTTATCCATATCTTTCTACTCATCTGTCAATACTCTGGATAAAAGGAGCAACAGACACAAGGTTTTCACAATCCCACAGTCACATTGAAAAAATATATCTTTATACAGTCGTCTTCGAGAATCAAGCTACTAGAACATAGCTCTACAATTTTAGGTACTTCCCTCCAGCCACTCCATTATACCATAAACTAAAAAGAGATACCTATATAATGCATAAGAATAACCTCCAGGATAACCTCTTGACTCTGTTTGAAATCTCTCAGCCACTAAAACTTACTTTGTCTCATTTCTCTCTTCTCCTTTTTGTTCAAGAAGGCTTTCTCAATCCCTTGATGCTGGGACCCAGATCACCCTGGGATTTCTGTCTCACATTGCCAGGGAGATTTACATCCCTGGGAGTAATGTCCCACGTAGGGGGAGGCAGTGAGTTTACCTGTTGAGTTGGCTTAGAGAGAGAGAGAGAGCGCGCGAGGGCACATCTGAGCAACAAAAGAAGTTCTCTGGGGATGACTCAGGCATAATTTCAAGTAGGCTAAGCCTATCCTTTGCAGGGATAAATTTCATAGGGGCAAGCACCAAGACCAAGGGTTCGAACTATTGATTTGGTTGTTCTCACTGCTTATAAGAATATCAGAAATTCTCCAAATGTGAAAGTTGAATATTTTCTCCTTTCTCCCCAGCCCCCCAAAGGGACCTTGCAAATACTTCTTTATTCACTGCCCAAATTACTCTGGGGTATATTGAGACATCACACTAACCTGGACAAACCAACAAGATCTCACACCCTATTCAAGATTCCATATACTTAGGGGTGTTCAACTAAATTGACCATACAAGTTAATTTAGGAAATGTACCACACGAAGTACAAATTTTACACTAAATAAACATCTCTCCCTTTGGTCTCACACAGAAGTTGTGCCATTAAATCAGAGTTAATAAAGGCTTCAAAATTTCTTAATCTATTGTATCCATGACCAAGGAACAGAATGAGGATGTGTGTAATAATATATTTTGAAATATTATCTGAAGATTTCCCCAAGGTATTTCCCTTTACCTCATGTCCTTTCATTCAGTCAGCCCTTTTTCATTGCCACAAAAGGAAGGGAAAAACCAGGTATTTCTGTATGGCTTTTGGATTTCAAAAGTCTATCCCTTAAACCTACAACTTCATAAATAAATAAACAAATGAAAACCTGCTACCAAAATAAATATCAAAAACAAAGAACAGAAAAATCCACAAAGCAGAAAAACCCCTTTGTATTTAAGGCCAATAAAGGTCAAGCAGGAAGAAATTTTTGCTCTACTTGTAGAAAATTAAAGAAGACAAGAAGTCTAGCTCTCATATGAGAATGAAAAGACACATGTCTATAAACAATACAGCAATTTAAGAGATTGCAAAATGATGTCAAAGAAAAGCTTCTTGTCTTTCCAGACTAGGAATGATTCCTTGGTATGTGGAGAGCTGGGAGTTGGAGGGGAATAAGGAGTGTAGAAAATCCGAGGTCCTTGTCTGTCTTTTGTGGAGGATGGGGTGCAAGTTGGAAGTAACTAAATCCCAGTTATACTGGGGATTTGAGAGCATCCTTTCTGAGCAAGGTGGCAAGGAAGCAGAGATGGACCTTACCGTATTTCTTGCCCTTTTGTAGCACAAGAAAGGTAGAGTGGTTTCTGTGCTTATAAGAGTGCATTTAAGAAGTGATGAAGAGCCTTGGGTGACCTATTGAGTTTCCCCATCCAAGTGAGGTGCAGGAGTAGTGGAAAGATAGGATCTGTGAAAGAGCCATGTTGAAGAGACCTTCAGTCATGAACAACAGACAACCCAGCAGTGATATTCATGGCCTCTTGTCCAAAAACCTCCACCATGGTTTCTCCACCATAAACAAAATTTGCCTGCAACCCTGTGTAAGAGGAGGTAGTAAGGCCCTTGGATTTACAGACCCTGAGTTTTAGGTGACACATTGGAATGGGGGCTCAGAACAGGAATTAGTTTGTTAAAAAAAAAATCTAACTCAATTTGTGAGCTGACCATTCTAGCTACATGTGTACAAATGATTAGAGATGGAAAATTTTAAGAAAGCATTATTGGAAGAGCTTTCTCTAGAATCATTTAATATAGTGAATAGATTAGAAAAGAAAGATAGTAGTTACAGGAAGAGGGAATGAAATGGGATTAAGAAACAGTTTGTGTGGCCAACATGAACTCAAGCTCTTGAACCCACAATTAAGAGAGAGTAGAATTTGGTTGACCCCCACTGACAATAAACATGGATACTACTTTAAAACAACAACAAAAACCCCTATTGTGCTGTCTTATTCTCTGAACATGGACCCTACGGCAAAAGTATACCATGGATTAGTCAGGGTTCTCCAGAGAAACAGAGCAAATATATATATTATAAGGGAAGGAGGTAGGGAGGGAGAGAGAGAGAAGAGAGAGAGTGAGCAAGAGAGAGGACTTTTATTTATTACAGAAATTAGCTTGGGAATTGGTAAGTTAAAATTCTGTAGGGCAGGCTGGAAGCTGGAAAATTCAGAAGGTGGTTCTGAAATATGGCACATCTAAGCTCTGTAGGGCAGGCCACAAACTGGAAACTCCAATGAGGGTGAAGTTGTATTTCCCAGGAGAAGCTGGTTGGCTGACTGAACAAGAGGCAGAAATTCTTCCGGACTTCTGAAATTCTCAGCTCTGGCTCTAAGATTTCCAACTGATTGATGAAGAGACCCCCCTCATTGCTGAGTGAGGGCAATCTCCCTTATAAATACAATCACCTGTTGATGCACTCAAATCACTAATGGTATAAATCCGTCTATAGAATACTCTCATAGTAACAATCAGACTAGTGCTTGCTTGACCAAACAACTGGACACCATAATAACAGAGTCAAGTTGACACATGAAGCTAACCCTCACATGCTTCTTACAACCATTTCCATTGCTCTTATCCAACTACTCATTTAGTTCCTAATAGATACAATGCAGTAATATACAGTCTGCCCTGCCATAGAACTGCATAGATTAGCATTTCAGCAATTTTGTTGCGTAAAAACTTGAATAATAGATAAATTTTTATTTTTAGGTTTCTGGGTGAGAAGTAATATTTTAAGACTAATGGACATTATGTAAGTGGCCCCAACTTCTTAGTATAAAATGAATCTCTTGGTTTGGGTGATATGTAGAATATTATGCTGAATTGGGTATTCTTCAGTTCTTCAAAGGATGATGTTGGTGAAAGTGGAACTGTGAGCAGAGACAGCAAATCCATGTCTGGAGGAGGTATCTTTTCCAGTAAGGACAAATTGTTGGTCCCTTCAGAGTTTAGGATTGGGTAAAGCTAATCAACTTGTCTCCCAAGTGGCTGGCTAGTCTTGTGTATTCATGGACTTGTAAACATGCTTCAAGGTGATATCAAATAAGATTAGATGCTTTTCCTTTTTCTCACTGAAAACATAGCTTTAACTAAACCATTATTTCGTGGCAAAGCACTTTTGTGACACCACAATAGATAGCAAAATGGTTATAATAATGAGAACATCATATGAATTTAATATTTTTGCTCTCAAATGTACAAGCAAGTAACAGGTCTTATTTCTTTAAAAATATTAATGAATTAATTTAAAAATCTATTTGAAACTGGGAGATTAACATGCAAATAGTGAAAAAATTAAGATAATTATTGTTGATTTGGTTGTCTTCACCTATCCTGAAATGCCTTATCACCTCCTCTTTATCTCTTTATCTGAATAAATTGGATTCTTATAGTAACTAATTCTGAGCACAGTAATAAAGTTTTGATTTATCAAAGTATACATTAAAAAGATACTTTTCAAGAACATAAATAAGTCTGATTTGAAGAGTCCATTTTTACACTAAAATTTATTATTAAATATGAAATTACTAATTTCAAGCCAGAAATAAAGACCAATAAGCAAGAGTAAAATATGCTGTATGTCACGTATTGCCATAGAAAGAAGAATAAAGAATCAGATCCTGGACAAGCTGCTTAATGAACTTAACTGAATTTCAGTTTTTTTCAGTATAGAAGCAGGATGACAGAACTTTATTGAGTTTTGAGAATTATTAAATTATTCAACTTATCAAATGTATAGCTATAAGTAAGTATTGAATGATAGTTTATTCTTCTAAAGGTAAATAAGCTAATTAATAAATTATTGAATTATTTTATTAATAATTACAGAAATTTAAAATGATAGAAGTTGCTTTTAAAATTAACAGAGGACACTGCATAGACTTAGATTTGTAAAAAGTTTGTAGATTCAGCTACTATACTGAGATAATCAAAATGACAGTGGCTAAAATAGTACTTAAACATTTTTTAGCATTTAAATATATATATATATATATTTTCTTTTTCTTTGCATGGGCAGGCACCAGAAATCGAACCCGGGACTCCAGGATGGCAGGTGAGAACACTGCCTGCTGAGCCACCATGGCCCACCCTAGCCTTTAAAACACCTTTAAAACTTTAAAACACTTTAAAACTTTAAAAACCCTAGCCTTTAGTCTTTAAAACAGAGCATTTAAAGGTGGGAACTAGTTAAGCAGATGGAATAGCTGAGAAGTCAAGTGACATGATTTATGTCCTAATTTCCCTAAAAACAAATAACATACAATGGGTTGATTTAAACAACGGGAATTTATTGGTTCCTTATTTTGAGGCTAAGAGAAGCCCAACATCAACAAGGCGTCAACAATGCATTGCTTTCTCCCTGATTACTATGGCTTTCTGGGGTTGGTTGCCATGATCTTTGGGTCCCTAGCTTTTCTGTCACATGGCAATGCACAGGGCAGAATCTTCTTGCTCTTCCAGGTTCCATTGACTTCCTGCTTTTGTCCTATAGGTGACTCTATCTGTTTTTAAAGGACTCCAGTAATCTGCATTAAGACCTGTTCTGATTCAGTTGGCCACACCCTAACTAGAATAACATCTTCAAAATGTCCTATTTGTAGTGGGCTCATACTCAAAGGAATAGCAGAGGGAGAAATACCTTTGCTTCTTCTAAGAAAAGCCAAATGACTTATTAGCATGAGAAACAGCCCACAGAGTTTAAGAAGAGAAAAGAGGCAAAGTGTTTATCTAGATCAAACAAGCCAGGGACCAGCATTCAAATTGATGAAACTATTGGAAATATTATTGATAAATAACTGGAATTTTAGATAATTCAAAAGAAGCCTGGGTACTAAAAGACACTGTGAACATTAAATCCTAAATAAATACTCAGGGCTTCAGAGCAATCACCAACAGAAAGAGAGCTGCCAAAGATGGAAACATTCCCTAAGCCCCACTCAGGAACAGTGTGGGGGACCACAACCAGTGGCACAACCAGTGGCAGCAAGATTGGCTGCCTGAGGAACTATAATCAGGACCATAGACCTAGCTGTTCCTGGCCAAAGGACAGTATAAGGAATAGAAACATTAGTTGTTTAGCTTTTGCTCTTTTGCTTAACCTGATAATTCTTCCTGTCTTCATCATTGCATATTTGATATTTTGGTATGTAGAAGGGTGTGTTTACTAAAAGTAATACAATAATATATATTCCATCCCTCATGTTATAAAGTACTTAACATTGACACTTTTCCATTGAGAGATGGGGATTTTGTGTTTCCTCCTTTTGAATCTGGGTAGCCTGGCTAAAGTGAAACTATTTGATTTCTGAGGCTGTATCATGAAAGGGGACATAGATTCTACCTTGTCCTCTTGTGGCACTTGCTCTTAGAACCCAACCACCATGCTCTGAGAAAGCCAAGTACCCATATGATGTTTCATTTATCACCCCAGCAGAGGTCCTACCAAGACTCAGCAACAACCAAATGTGAGTAACAGCATCTTCAGTCATCAGCCTTCAAGCAGTTTCACCTAACCTAACACCAAGTGAAGCAGAAATGACATGTCCCTAACAAGCCCTGCTCAAATTGCAGAATCATAAGCAAAATAAATATCTTTGTTTGACACCACTACACTTCAGAATGTTTTGTTTCATAAGAGATAACCAGAATTAGGGTGATTAAACTTAAAATTTAGTCAAACATTGCCAGACATGGCAAATCACAGACATATCAGACTAAAAAAATGTGACTCTTCAAGAGATCCTCAATGTACCATTTTATATAGTAGCTGGATTTGATTTTATTACTGAGGAAGTGTAACTGCATTTTCAGTTGTAAGTGGGATAACTACTCAATTTAAATAGTAAGTTGTATTTGCTATTTAGGCAGAGGAAATATGGGAATTGTATGCGCATGTCTAAAATGATGTTATAACTGAATCTTTCCTGACTCCATTTTGACAGAGACACCAGTGACCAGTATTGAAATATCTCAATGAGAAGGAGGCAAACCCCACTTCATGTTCATTTTTTCAACATGGATTGACTATTATGTGCCACTTATCATTCTAGGTACACCAGTGGGCAAAGCAGTTAAAAATTTCTACACTTGTGAGTCTAAATATTCAGATTTAGAAATGAAATGCCCTCAAAAACATGTTCCTTAAAAAATATAAAAAGGAGTCAGGGTGTGGTAAAAGGCTATTGGTTATGAGATTTTACTGGAGAAGTTGTTGCCATGTGAATTGGTTAGGAGAGGCCAGGTTATGCTATGGAAATACCTATCCCCCAGGTGGACCAGAGGTATAATGTGTAAGATGTAATGAATCGTGTCCAATAGGGACCAGGAAACCTCAGCAGAAAGATAATGATAATGAACATCTGTAGGTATAAAGGTGGAAAGAATGGCAGAAGATCATCTGGAATATTCATCTGCCTACTTGGACCAAGAACACTGTGAGAGAGAGATTGTCTGCTAAGGAGGCTCTGAAGAGAAGAGGGTCAGTGCAGGGATCAAAAGGATATGATCTGCCCATTTCCCCACCCCTTTCCCGTAATGCTACCAGAAAGAGTAGGTTCTAGCTTAGAATAAAGGAATGATGTTAAATCAAGTTTAGGATCTTAAATAAGATCCTATTGATTAAATAATATTTTGGGTTTCATATTTTAATGTTTAAAGTGACTCTGTGCTAACAGTAATTGAAGAACTTTTTATTTTCTTTGTGTGACCAAAAAATATCATGGGCCTGTAGAAAATAAAGTATTTGCAAAGTCCCTTGTGGGATTGGGGAAAACCGTGAACATATTAAACTTCCCCACATGGGGAATTCCTGATATTCTTTCAGGTATTAGGGACTATGAATTTAATAAGTCAGTCTTGGGGCTTGTCCTTAATGAAACTTATTCCTGCAAAAGAAAAGCTAAGTCAACTTACAGTTATGCCTGAGAGTCACCCCTAGAGAGCCTCTTTCGTTGCTCAGATGTGGCCTCTCTCTAAGCTAACTCTGCAAATAAATTCACTATCCTTCCCCCTCTGTGGGACATGACTCCCAGGGGTATAAATATCCCTGGCAACATGGGACATGACTCCCAGAGGTGTAAATCTCCCTGGCAATGTGGGACATGATTTGGGGGAAGAACCTAGCCCTGGCATCGTTGGATTGAGAAAGACTTCTTGACCAAAAGGGATAAAAGAAATGAAACAAAATAAAGTTTCAGTAATTAAGAGATTTCAAATAGAATCAGGAGGTCATTTTAGAGGTTATTCTTATGCATTATATAGATATTCCTTTTTACTTGTGTGTTAAAATAGTTGGAAGGAAGTACCTGAAACTGTTGAACTGTAATCCAATAACCTTGATTTGAAAATGATGTATAATTATATAACTTTTATAGTGTGACTGTGTGATTGTGGAAACTTTGTGACTGTCACTCCCTTTATCCAGTGTTTGGGCAGATGAGTAAGAAAATAAAGACAAAAAAATAAATAATTGAGAGGGAGATAGGGGATATGGGATGTTTTGGGTGTTATTTTTTTATTTTTATTATTTTTTTGAGTAATGAAAATGTTCTAAAATTGATTATGGTGATGATGCACAACTATACGATGATTCTGTGAGTCATTGATTATATACTTTGGATGATTCTATGATATGTGAATATACCTCAGTAAATTGCATTAAAAAATCATGGGTCTGCTCAAAAATTATTTTGGCATAAGGGAAGATTACCTAAACAGGATATTTTAAAGCCATGGTTAGAGGCACACATTAAGTTTCACTGTAAAACATAATCCTTATCATACCTGTTGAACAAACCCAGTGTCCTTGTATGGAAAAAAGGTTGTGGACAGTAGATTGATTTCCACTTTTACTACTTTATTTATGGGAAGTTAATTCAACTTCCCTGTGGGGAGTGAGTTACATGAACTCACCGCACTTATCTCTAATCATAAAAGAGGACACCTGACCCAGTCTTAGTGAAATGATGGGTTGTGGCATCAGCATTTGACCCCAAAGTCCCTGGGATTCTACATTCATAACTATAGGGCAAGACCAGTATCTTTCTGTTTGTGTAACGATGCCAATGTAAACACCTTTCCCACATTGTGGAAAGAGAGTGTTTACTTGTAGAAGAAAGCCAACAAAGACAAGCAGAAGAGAGAAACTCACTCCATCATTTGAGTCCCTGGATCCAACTCCACCATGGAAAATCCCACTACATAAGTCAGTTGAATTTCAGTTTACACTTATGCTAGTTTGAGTTGTATCTCTGTCACTTGAAACAAAAAGACTATGACCAATACCAGTATCATATTTGAAGACACGTGAGTATATGCTTCGTTATTAATAGCAATGAATCTTGGATCCTTCAAAAATATAATCCAAGGACTCCTTATATTATGCATGTTATCATAATTAACTCAATTATTTTGGGATTTGGTTTCTTTCTCATAAATGACAAAGCAACATTTATAAAAAAATTCTATCTCTCTCAATTTTTCATGGAGAAAATCTAGAGTGAGAAAAAAACATGAAACAAAGTAAAAAAGTAAATTGAAGGGGAAGGTTTCTGCTGCTTGGTTTGAATGAAAACTTGACATTGTGGCATGATTTTTTAATATGGTACTCATTGCCAAGTTCAGAATTACTACAGCTCTGAACCTATGACTGTGTGGAAGGAATCTTCAAATATGCTGCAGATTTTTGCTTGGAATGAAATTTTCAGGACTCTGTAACCTTTGTCCTTAGACTGCAGAATTTTCTCCAGCACTGAATTATTCACACAGTTGTCTTCTTCCAGTGTCCCTTTCCAGAGCTGCAACTTAGACTAAAGAGTAGTGAGTTTTTTTCAGTAGTATCTTATAATGTGACTTTGGGGCCTCCAGTCAAAGGATTTACTTCACTCATGTGGCTGAAAATGCCTTAAAATGAGCCAATCTATGAATCAACTCCTCTTTGTCAAACTGATCTGGAATTTAATTTGGGTTGGTTTTCTCCACTAAAATGGCAAATTCCATGAAAGATTCATTTATGTATGTGAAGAGTTATATTTGGAGACCCGTCAATTATCTATTACATTTCTTGTTATGACAAAACCTCTTGAAAAGTACCTATCCAAGGCCCCATTTTTCCTATCGATAACAAAAATGTCAATGTAAGAAGATGTGATCTACAGTCCCAGTGATGTGCGGTGGTTTGTTTTCTTCATCCCCCACACCAGATAAGTCCCAACTAGAACCAGAAACTCATCTGTGCTTGGAGTAGCAAGATACTTTTAGTTGAAAATTTCCATGTCAAGGACATAATCTTGAAGATGCTGATACCAAATTGATAATTCTTTATTTAAAATTTCAAATATTTTTATATAATTATACACATCACTCTATTACATTTTTTATCTCTTCTATAATTTCCTCAATTATTTGCCTCCATGGTTATACCCCTTGTCCTAACATTAATTAAAAACTTTTATCATTTTCCAATCACTATCTGTTTATATTTCCAGCCTGTTTCTTCTTTTCTTTTAATTTTTATTATTTTTTTTAATTAGAGAAGTTGTAGGTTTACAGAAAAGTCATCTAAAAAAATATAGATTTCCATATACTCCCTATTGTTGACACTTTGCATTAGTGTTGTACCTTTCTGAAAATTGATGAATGATTACTAAAATAGTACTATTAACCATAGTGCATAGTTTACACTCAGTATAGTTTTTCCTATATACCATCCTATTATTAACATCTTGTATTAGTGTTATACCTTTGTTATAATTCATGAAAGAGCATTCTTGTACTTGTACTATTAACCTCATTTCGTCATCTATGACAGGGTCCACTGTGTTATATAGTCCCATGTTTTATCTTCTAATTTCATTCTAGTAACACATATGTCCCCAAACTTCCCCTTTTAACCACATTCACATTCATAAGTCAGTGCTGTTAATTATACTCACAATAATATAGTATTATCACCACCATCTATTTCCAAATCTTTACAATCAACCTAAATAGAATTCTGTACAAATTAAACATCAGCTCCCCATTTTTTACCCCCAATCTATCCCCTAGAAAACCTATACTCTAGCTTCCAATTCTATGTGTTTGCTTATTATCATTAGTTCATGTCAGAAGAATAACTAATATTTGTCCTTTTGTGTCTGGCTTATTTCACTCAGCATAATGTCCATGTTGTTGCATACATCAGGACTTAATTCCTTTTTATAGTTGAATAATATATCATTATATGTATATATCACATTTTGTTTATCCATTCATTGGTTAATGGACCCTTGGATTGCTTCCATCTTCTGAGAATTGTGAGTAATGCTGCCGTGAACATCAGTGTGCAAATATCTGTTCATATCCCTGCTTTCAATTCTTCTGGATATATATCTGATCATATGGTATATACCAGGGGTTTCCAGGTCATATGCTAATTCTATATTTAGTTTCCTGAGGAACTGCCAAACTGTCTTTCACAGCAGCAGCACCATTTTACATTTCCACCAGCAATGAATGAGTGTTCCTATTTTTCCACATCCTCTCAACACTTGGAGTTTTCTGTGTTTTGTTTTATATAGTAGGCCTTCTAGTGGGTGTGAAATGGTGTCTCATTGTGGTTTTAACTTGCATTTCCCTGCTAGCTAGTGATGTTGAACATGTTTTTTTTATTTTTTATTTTAGGCATGGGCAGGTTATAGGAATCAAACCCAGGTCTCTGGCATGGCAGGCGAGAATTCAGCCACTGAGCCACCATTGAACTGCCTGATGTTGAGTTCTTTTCATGTGCTTTTTAGCCATCTGTATATCCTCACTGGAGAAATATCTGTTCAAGTATTTTGGCCATTGTTTGTCTTTCTATTAGAGTTGTAAAATTTCTTTATATAGTCTGGATATTGAACTCTTTTCAGATACATATTTTCCAAATGATTTCTCCCATTGAGTATGTTGTTTTTTCACTTTCATAATAAAGTCCTTTAATGCCCAAAAGTTTTTAATTGTTTTAACTTTTTTTTTTATTGTATAATATAACATATATGCCAAGCAAAGAAATAAAAAAGCAATAGTTTTCAAAGCACTCTTCAACAAATGGTTACAGGACAGATCCCAAAGTTTGTCATGGACTACCATATGATCCTCTTGTATTTTTCCTTCTAGCTACTCCAGAATATAGGAGGCTAGAGGGCTTAAATACTTTACCATCACAATAGACTTTTTTCCTTCTTTTTTTAATGAAAAATAACATATATACAAAAAAGCAATAAATTTCAAAGCACAGCACCACAATTAGTTGTAGGACATTATTCAGAGTTTAACATGGGTTACAATTTCACAATTTTAGGTTTTTGCTTCTAGCTGCTCTAAAATACTGGAGACTAAAAGAGACATCAATTTAATGATTCAGCATTCATATTCATTTGTTAAGTCCTATCTTCTATGTATAATTCCACCATCACCTTTGATCTTTCCATATCTCTCTTTAGAGTGTTTGGGCTAAGGCAGTTCTACTTTTTGATATTGGAGGGGTCTGTCACTAATATGGGGTAAGGTGATGGAACTCTCTGATGTTTTGGAGAGGCTGGGCTAGGTTTCAGGACTTATCTGGAACAGAGACCCATCTGGAGGATGTAGGTTTCTGGAAAGTTACTCTAGTGCATGGAACCTGTGTAGAATCTTATATATTGCCCTCGGTGTTCTTTAGGATTGGCTGGAATGGTCCTGGTTGGGGGTTGGCAGGTTATGATAGGTAGCAAGGTCTACCTGAAGCTTGTGTAAGAGCAACCTCCAGAGTAGCCTCTCGACTCTATTTAAACTCTCTCTGCCACTGATATATTAATTACACTTCTTTTCCCCCTTTTGGTCAGGATGGAATTGTTGATCTCACAGTGCCAGGTCTGGATTCATCCCTGGGAGTCATCTCCCATGTCACCAAGGAGACTTTTACCCCTCGATGTCATGTCCCACGTAAGGCAATGATTTCACTTGCAGAGTTGGGCTTAGAGAGACTGAGGCCCCATCTGAGCAATAACAGAGGTCCTCCAGAAGTAACTTTTAGGCATGCCTATAGGTAGTCTAAGCTTCTCCGCTACCTACACAAGCTTCACAAGAGTAAGCCTCATGATCAAGGGCATGGCCTATTGATTTGGATATCCCTTAAGTTTGACACAGTATCAGGGGATACCCTCATGGTGAAGTTTAATAGTTCCTTATTTTTTCTCCGCTCCCTCAGGGGACTTTGCCAATACTTTTTGATTATCTGCTTAATATACTCTAGGATGTTTCCAGGCATTCCAATTATCTATGCAGGATTAAAAGACCTCTTTCTTATTCTGTGCTTCCTGTGTTTCAATTGTTCAAATGAGTTATACAGATAGGTTGAATTAGATTATGCACTACAGAAAATTTCAGTTCCAGATCAAATAAACCTTTCTTCCATTGGTCTCAAAGAGTATGTGTGGTTCTAAAATATAGACACTGTCTTGCTTACCCCTATATTCTGAATTACTTTAACCACAACCTGTTCAGCTTCATTTCTATCTCTAAAGATCGTTATTATATGAAACAGCCTCTCAAAATCCAGAAATAATAATCACCACTCCAGACATAATATGTTTACTCTAAAAGCTTACAGTCTAGGCCCTTGTTTTCTTATAAGCATTTTCGAAAGGTGACCATAGTAGCATTGTTGTTTTTCTGTTTCTGACCTATTTTGTCTCACCAAATGTCGTACATGCTCATTCACATCGTTGCATGCCTCACGACTTTGTTCCTTTTTGAAGCAGCACAACCTTTGTTCATAAGTATACACCATTGTTTACCAATCTACTTCTCCATCAGGGCATCCTTCAGCCACCTGCATTCATCAGGCATCATGTAAAGGGCCCAAAGTCCACAGTCCATCAACATTCTCAATTTTAGATAATTTCATTGTTCACAAGAGACAGAAAACCAATAAACACACCTTCGCCAGATAGGAAATCTAAACCTCCTCTTAACTCTTGTCCCTCCCCCCATTATTTACCTCTACTATTGCTGTGGTAGAGCTGATGATTTACCTTTGAACATAGCTCATAGCATGCAATAGCAGTTTTCCCCCTGTACCCTGGACTTTAACACTCTTTGTACAAGAATCATATCTTTGAAATAATTTTTGCAAGAACTAATTCATATTTCTGGTTTTAACAGGTGGGACACATGGGTCTATACAACCCTTTTCAATCTTGTTCATCTTCAATATGATAATATTACTTATAGACCCACTAGAGAACCACCTTCACTTCTATCTATTTCCCTAACATTGGACTTCATCCTCATTAGCTAACAGTTCACGTATTTCTAACTTCTATGTATCTCTAAGTCTTCTATATTCTGTATTATAAGCCTCTGATTATACATTTATGCTGGCCATAAAAGTGGACTCATACAGTATCTATCCTTTTGTGTCTGGTTAATTTCACTCAGCATTATGTCCTCAAGGATCATCCATCTTGTCATGGGCTTCAGGATGTCATTTTGTATTACTACTGCATAATATTCTATCATATATATATATATATATATATGATAGATATATATACACACACACACCACATTTTGTTGATCCACTCATCTGTTGATGGACATTTGGTTTGTTTCCATCTCTTGGCAATTGTGAATAATGCTGCTATGAACATTGATGTGCAAATGTCTGTTTGTGTCGTTGCTTTCAGCTCTTATAGGTATATACCAAGTAGTGCTACTGCTGGGTCATAGGGCAGCTCAATATTTAGTTTCCTAAGGAACAGCCAAACAATCTTCCATTGTAGCTGCACCATTATACATTCCCACCAGCAGTGCATAAGTGTCCCAGTTTCTCAACGTCTTTTCCAACATTTATAATTTCCTGTTTGTTTAATGGCAGCCATTCTTATATTTGTGAGGTGGTATCTCATTGCAGTCTTGATCTGTATTTCCCTAATAGCCAATGAAAATGAACATCTCATCATGTGTTTTTGAGCCATCTGCACTTGCTCTTCAGAAAAATGCCTATTCATATCTTTTGTCCATTTTATAATTGAGTTGTTTATTCTTTTGTTGTTGAGTTGTATGATTTCTTTATATATATAGGAAATCAAAACTTCGTCCAATATATGATTTCCAAATATTTTCTCCCATTGAGTTGGCTGCCTCTTCATCTTTTTTTTTCACTTTTGATTTTTAATATTTTAAACTATCATTTCATTCTTAGTATGAACCCAACTTCTCAATGATAGCTTCTTTTAATATAGTATCAAATTCAGTAGGTTAAACTTTTTTTAAGGATTAGAACATCTATTTTATGAATGAAAGTGATGATTTTGTTTCTTCTATTTTACTAATATCCTTTTTCCTCATTTTAATTCTTGTTTTATTTTTACTGTATTCTTCTGCTTATTGCCTAATTACATTTTAAATTTAAAAACTATTAAAAATTACAAATTTATTTCAAATTCCATATTTGCTATATTCCCCAAGTTTTTATTTTAATATTTCTAATTTCTTCTTTTGGCAAGAGAATGGTGAAATGAGTTTTTCAAATTTAAAGTGTAAGTATCGTTAGCTATTGTGACAATCATGCTTTATAACACACTGCCCCAAACTGAGTGGTTTCAAAGAATGGTCATTTATTATTGTTAATAACAAAAATTAAGCCTATCCATTGGCAGAATAATTCTAGTTTCTAATGGGCTTACTTAATTAACTGTGATCAAATTGGATCTGGTGCAGGGATCTCTTGCCTGAGACATCTAGATGTTTGGGAGTTTAGCAAGCTCTCTCAGTGTATCTCTTACATCTATTCTGCAGGCTAGTTTAGAATGTTCTCCAAACAAGGCAGAGATCAAAGATAAAAGTAGCAATATTCAAGCACTATTTCATAATTTGGACATGGATGCATAAGAATATTTGAACCCATTAATGCAACCAATCTACCATTTGGAAATTTTCGATTAATTTCCAATTTAATTGGTTTTTAACAGAAATATGATCTGTACAAAAATAAATTTGAATTTTTGTGGCTAGTCTTAGATGTATATATCAGTTTCTGAAGTATCTGTGGTAATATCGCTCCATATTTTGGTGGATTTTAAAATTTCTTCCTTAAATGTCACTTTTTTAAAAATAGGGATTAAAGATATGGTATTAACTTTATCCCCATGTGGAACTATCAGCTTCCCAGTGAATTGAAAGTATTTTATTATTTTAGGGTATGTTTTGTTTACGATAATGCTTATTGAGTTAAGGGCAGAAGACTTTTTAATATAATATAGTTGCATCATCCTTCTTTTGGCGTATATATGTGGTACATTTTCCCATTATTTCGTTTCAAATGTTTATGTCTTAAAGTATTAGATATTACTTTTGACCAGAATATAACTTTTTTTTTTGCAAATTTTTTTTGTGATTGTACCAAACAATTTTTATCCATTTGAATTTACTTTGAAAATCACTTTATTTTAATTTCCAACAGTTGTTCACAGACTTTTTTTTTTTAATTATTTCTACCATCTTTATTTTGTTCCTTATATCTGATAGAGTGATATTTTTGTTTCATTTTTTCTTTTTCAATGTTTTTCCTATACTAGTATGGAAGTTCAATGGTACACTAATATATAGATGTGCTTTTTTCAGGCAGTTTGTACCTGAATGTTTTAACTTAATGTGAATTAAATGTTATTAACCTGGAAATTCATATCAATTTACCTAAGTGGGGCTAGCTTATGTATTTTACTTTAGCAATTCTTTTATATATTTTATTCTTCTCAGTTTTTTTTTCACTTTCTTTACATCTTTATTATGTTCTTTAGGACTATTCAAACGTTTTGTTTTGCGTTTTTTTTTAAATAGATATATATTTATATATATAATAGTTTCCTACAAAAAATGATAATCAGATTTAAAAAACAACAACAACAAAAAATCAAACAGGAGCAGAGATGGGGGCTGAGGCATATGCTTGGCCCCCGGTGCTGCCCTGAGTCTGTGGGGCTGGATGCAAGCTAGGGAGGAAAGGTAAGAAGGGATAAGGCTGCTCAGTCACCCTTCTGTTTGGGTGCTTGCACGGTCCCATTGGCCAGAGCAGTGCAGTGGCCTGGGGATGAGGCATTTAGTATCTAGGAGGTGCCTTGAAGGGTGTGTGGGGGCCTCAGGTAGGTGCTGAAGAGCTTCCCATAGACAGGGTCACAGACTTTGACAAAGTCTTTTGAGGTGCAGAAATTTTGAGGAGTTCCCATTTATCTAATTTTTCTTTTGTTACTTGTGCTTTGGGTATAAATTTTAGGAAGCTACCTCCTATTACTAGATCTTGAAGATGTTTCCCTATATTTTCTTCTAGAAGCCTTACGGTGCTAGTTCTTATATTTAGATGTTTGATCTACCAGGTGTAGGGTGTAAGATAGGGGTTGTCTTTCATTGTTTTGGCTATTGATATCCAGTTCTTCCATGCCCAATTATTGAAAAGACTATTTTGTCCCAGTTCAGAGGATTTGGGGGCCTTGTCAAAAATCAGTTGGCCATAGATTTAGTGGTCTATTTCTGCATTCTCAATTAAATTGCATTAGTCAATGCTCTGTCTTTTTGCCAATACCATGCTGTTTTGACCACTGTGGGATTGCGATAGTTTTTAATGTCAGGGAGTGTTAATACTCCCACTTCATTCTTCTTTTTTAGGATGCTTTTAGCTATTCGGAGTCTCTTTCCCTTCCAGATGAATTTGGTGGTTAGCTTGTCCAAATCTTCAAAGTAGGTTGTTGGAATTTTGGTTGGTACTGTTTTGAATCTGTAGATCAATTTGGGGAGAATTGACATCTTAACTATATTTAGCCTTCCTATCCGTGAACAGGGAACATCTTTCACCACCTATTTAGATCTCCTTTAATTTCTTTTAGCAATGTTATGTAGTTTTCTACGTACAAGTCCTTTACATCCCTAGTTAAGTTCATTCCTAAGTATTTCATTCTTTTAGTTGCTATTTTGAATGGAATTTTTTCCTTAACTGACTCCTCAGCTAGGTCATTGCTTTTTTATAGAAATGTTTCTGACTTTTGGACATTAATTTTATATCCCACCACCTTGCTGAATTTGTTTATTAGCTCAAGTAACTTTGCTGTAGATTTCTCAGGATCTCTGAAGTATAGTATCATATCATCTGCAAATAATGAGAGTTTTACTTCTTCCTTTTCAATTTGGATGCATTTTACTTTCTTGTCCTGCCTGATTGCTCTAGCTAGAACTTCTAGCACAATGTTGAATAATAGTGGTGACAGTAGGCATACTTGTCTTGTACCTGATCTTAGGAGGAAGGGTTTCAGTTTCTCTCCATTGAGTATGATGCTGGCTATTGATTTTTCATATATTCCCTTTTTCATATTAAGGCAGTTACCTTTGATTCTCATCTTTAATACATGGGCAGGCACCACCAGGTCTCTGGCATGTCAGGCAAGAACTCTGCCATTGAACCACCGTGGCCCTCCCTGATTCCTATCTTTTGGAGCGTTTTCATCAGAACAGGATGCTGAATTTGTTTAATGTTTTTCAGCATCAACCAAGATGATCATGTGATTTTTCCCTTTTGATTTGTTAATGTGCTGTATTACATTAATTAATTTTCTCATGTTGAACCATCCTTGCATTCCTGGTGTAAATCCCACTTGATCATGGTGTATAATTCTTTTAATATGCTGTTGGATTTGATTTGCTAATATTTCATTGAGAATTTTTCATCTATGTTCATTAGAAAGTTTGGCCTATAGTTTTTCTTTCTTATAGCATCTTTACCTGGCTTTGGTATTAAAGTGATAGTAGCTTCTTAAAATGAGTTAGGTAGAGTTCCTTTTTCCTCAATTTTTTTGAAAAAAGTTTGAGCAGGATTGGTGTTAGTGCTTTCTGGAATATTTGATAAAATTCCCCTGTGAAGCCATCTGACCTTGGGCTTTTCTTTGTAGGAAGATTTCTGATGACTGATTGAATCTCTTTACTTGTGATTGGTTTGTTGAGATCTTCTATTTCTTCCTGAGTCAGTGTAGCTTGTTTGTGCATCTCCAGGAACATGTCCATTTCATCTAAGTTGTCTAGTTTGTTGGCATATAGTTGTTCATAGTATCCTCTTATGATTTCTTTTATTTCTCCAGGGTCTGTGGTAATACATCCCTTTCTATTTCTGATTTTGTTTATTTGCATCCTCTCTCTCTGTTTTACTTTGTCAGTCTTGTTAGTGGCCCATCAATTTTATTGATTTTCTCAAAGAATCAACTTTAGGTTTTATTGATTCTTTCTATTGTTCTTTTGTTCTCCCATTCATGTATCTCTGCTTAAATTTTTGTTATTTTGTTATTTCTCTTCTTCTATTTGCTTTGGGGTTAGTTTGCTGTTCTTTCTCAAGTTCCTCCAGGTGTACTGTTAAGTCCTCGATTTTTGGTCTTTCTTTTTTTTTAATATAGGCATTTAGGGCAATAAATTTCCCTCTCAACATAGCCTTTGCCACATCCCATAAGTTCTGATATTTTGTATTTTCTAGTTTCATTCATCTCCAGATATCTACTGATTTCTCTAGCAATTTCTTCTTTGACCCACTGGTTGTTTCAGAGTACGTTAGTTAATCTCCATATATTTGTGAATATTCTCATCCCATTGTGATCAGAGAAAGTGCTTTGAATAATTTCAATATTTTAAAATTTATAAAGACTTGTTTTGTGCCCCAGCATATGTTGTTCCCTAGATGATGTCCCATGAGCACTAGAGAAGAATGTTTAACTTTGTGCTTTGGGGTGCAATGACCTATACATTCCTGTTAGGTCTAATTCATTTATCAAGTTATTTAACTTCTCTATTTCCTTGTTGATCTTCTGTCTCATTGTTCTATCTATAGAGGAGAGTGGTGTATTGAAGGCTCTACTGTTATTGTTGAAACATCTATCACTTCCTTCAGTTTTGTCAATGTCTGTATCGTACTCTGGAGGTCTTTGATTGGGAGCATAAACATTTATGATTGTTATATCTTCTTGGTGAATTGATCCTTTAATTAGTATATAGTGTCCTTCTTTGTCTATTATGATGTCTGTCATGGTCAGGTTCATGTGTCAACTTGGCCAAGTGGTGGTACCTGTTTGTCTGGTTGGGCAAGTGCTGACCTGTCTTTTGCTATGAGGACACTTCATAGAATTAAGTTATTATCACATTGGCTACATCCACAGCTGATTCCATTTGTAATCAGCCAAGGGGAGTGTCTTCTTTAATGAGTGATGCTTAATCTAATCACTGGAAGCCTTTTCAGGAGCACTCAGAAGAGAAAGGCTCTCTTTCCTGCTTCAGCCGGTAAGCCTCTCTTGTGGAGTTTGTCCAGACCCTCCATCGGAGTCGTTAGCTTCACAGCTTGCCCTGTCGATTTTGGACTCTACCTTCCCATGGTTACGTGAGACACTTTTATAAATTTTATATTTATGAATATTGCCTGTTGATTCTGTTTCTCTAGAGAACCCTAACTAATACAATGTCTTTACATTTAAAGTCTATTTTGTCCAATATTAGTATAGCTACTCCTGCTTTCTTTTGGTTACAACTCTATCACTTTCAATCTATTTGTATCCTTGTGTCTAAGATTAGTCTCTTGTAAGCAGCATACAGCTGGATTATGTTTTTTAATCCTTTCTGCCAGTCTGTATCTTTTAATTGGTAAGTTTTGTGTGTTAACATTCAGTTATTACTGAAAAGGTGTTTCTTGATTCCACCATCTTATCTTTTTAATTTTATTTGTTAGATCTATATATTCTTTTCCCTCTTTCTCTTTGTATTTTTTAAATTACCTTTAGTGGTGCTCTTCAATTCTGTGCCCTCCTCCAGACCTCCCTCTCCTGTTTGATTTTTTTTGTTTGTTTAGTATTTTTTTTTTTTTT